>PVIU01002698.1:0-165335 GCA_004026605.1 Ondatra zibethicus | reverse complement strand
TTTTTGAATGCACTCCTTCCTAGGCCGGGAGGGATGGGGGTGGGCCTTGGACTTCCAACAGGGCAGGGCACCATGCCCTCTTTCAAGGAAGAAGGGGGAGGGAGGAGAGGTGGGGAGGTAGTGGGAGGGGACCGGGAGAAGGGGAAGAAAGGTAAAAATTTTATTTCTTTAATTATGTTTTTGAATGGAAAAAATAAAACAAAACAATGTAAAAAAAAAAAAGAAAAGTGGGGCTTTTAATGGAACAGACAAAAGGAGCCCAGGAATAATAATTTTCCTTCCATGGTAGGTTTTCAGCAAAGCATGTGGACCCTGCTACATCACATTAACTTCCTGTCAACACAAAGGCTCTTCTAATGAAACATGGCCCCACAATCTTACTAACTACAACAGCTTCCCCTTGGCCCTCCTTAGTTGTATTCTTATCATACCAAAGTAACGAAGGGTGGACTGGAGAGATAAGAGTTATCATGACATTTTCTTCTCATCCTAATTCCAAAGATTAATTGGTGCTGATTTTGGCATTTTCATAAGTTTTTGAATGTCCATGTGGCCAGCAGCACAGCAATTGGTCTATTTTATTCCTTGTATATGTCCCATCTTTACTCAGGGACACGTGGCTTGAGGTACAGGTGCTTAATGAAAGGGAAGCAATACGCTCTTTTTTTTTATTTATTCATTATTTATACAACATTCCTTCCACGTATGCTTGCATGCCAGAAGAGTGCACCAGATCTCATCATAGATGGCTGTAAGCCATCATGTGGTTGCTGGGAATTGAACTCAGGACCTCTGGAAGTGCAGTCAGTGCTCTTAGCCATCTCTCCAGCCCAACATTTATTTATTTATTATGTATACAATATTCTATCTGCCTGTATGCCCGCAGGCCAGAAGAGGGCACCAGTCCTCATTACAAATGTTTGTGAGCCACCAGGGGGAATTGAACTCAGGACCTTTGGAAGAGCAGGCAATGCTCTTAACCACCGAGCCATCTCTCCATCCCCTCTGCAATACGCTCTTGTTGTCTTGTTTGATATTCTTTGTGAAGAGCTTTCACCTAGTAAGACTGGGTGGGAATACGCAGATCAATGTATTCCATTTTGTAGCGTTGCCCTGCAAATTCACAGGATGTTTTAACGAGGATGTTGTCACACAAATGTTCAAGAGTTTTTTGATAGAATAAAAACTATTTTCACTGGCATGTCTACATTAAAATCTAACTCGATACAAATGATGCGTTCCATGTGTATTTTTAAATATCTCCTATTGCTTTTAAGATTAATTACATCTTTCAATTAATACAAATTATTTATTTCAGATGCCTACATATTAGGTAAATACTTAAGGTCAATTCAACTGGGTCCCATGTCCAGACAGTAAGAAGAGCAATAATGAAAACATCAGGGATCCTTCTCTAGTTTTCAGCAGATGCTAGACATGATATTCATGAACTATAACATAGAAAGGAACTGTGTTCTCCAGTGTGAAGACTCTGAGTAACTATGACGTATATCTGAATTGTTGCCCCACCCTGACAACCACTGCCATGGGAAACAGTTCAACATTGTTTTCTCAAGGCCCTGTCTGTCGCCACCTGTAGGGATTCAGTCCCATAAACCTTTCCCTACAAGGTTCCTGAAGATGCTGCACCCTCATTCCAAAATCTGTGATGACCTCATCCAGCATCCAACTTCTGATCATCTCTTTACCCTGTCACTCACGTACAGCTGAGTGGTACTCGAATCAGGCAGGACTGAGGATTTTAAGGGGCCTGCATTGCACACCCATGGTCTACATGAGCCATCATTCAGCCATCCAGGTTTCCTTACTGTAACTTGTACAAGTAGTAAGACCTGGACGATGCCTGGGGGCAGCTGGGTTCATGGCTGTACTGTAGCCGATTTTGCTTGTTAGAGATAGTGGTGCCCACAAGCCACATGCTATTCCTCTGGGGTTGCTACTGCAGGAAGTCCAATGGCAGGGTATCGGCAATGCCACGTATTTTCTCATGTATTCTCTCCTGTATCTGCGCGGTCTCACTTCAGTCAGTGTGCATTTTGATTTATGTCTTTTAGAATCTTGTTTTTCAATCTTTAAATAATTTAAAGAATTAAAGCACTCTCCTATAGGGAGTTTGTAGTTTGTAGTGGCTTTCAAGTTAGCAGACCAAACTAAATATCATTTTCCTTTTCTTTTCCCCATCTAAACAAGGGGCTGTGTCAACAGGTGCTCCTCAGCAGACTTCTCTGTTCTTCATAAACACAGTGGTGTCTCATTACTGTCAAACGAGGAATAGCCAAGCCTGCTTTTGTCCTTGTCCTTTGGATGGTCACAAACCACAATGATATCTAATGTTTTTTGGCATCATCAAATGAAAAATCAAAACAATAACTTTTGTCCCTTGAAGATCTACATCCTCCCATAATAAGGAAAATTAAAGCCACACTGTGGCTTGGTGTTGGCACAGCTATCAGTAGGAAATCTGATAACAGTAAACAGTAAACGTTGGAGGGACAGGGGATGGAGGAGACAATTAGGCTGGTGGTGGGAAAACCAGAAATGTGGTTCTGCAAAATTTTCATTACACGATTACTCATAAAGTCTTTGCATTTTACCCCAAAGTATCAAAGTTGAGTTAGTATAGCAATACTTGCAACGTCATGTTTATGAAGACATTCAGAAGAGCATGGATATACACACATGGAGTTTCATTGAGCTTTAATGAAAGAAATCGTTGCTTTCAGGAAGATGGGGAGAACTACAGGGCACATGAAGAGAAGCAGGGCACTTTCCCAGGCCAAGTGTCACATTCTTCTCTCCTAGGTAGACTATGGAGTGGAGAGCAGGACATGGAAATGTGAAATCAGCGAGACAGAAGAAAACATGGAAAGAGGAGGGAATAAGAAAGAGAAAAGGTAGCAGCGAATATGCTCACAGTCTGTTCCTATATGATGTATGAAAATGGTATGATGAAATCGCTTACTTGCATAATTAATATATGCAAAAATACACAGTATATCTTAACTGGCTTTCTTCGTTAGGGTTTCTATTGCTGTGATAAAACACCACAAAATCAATCTGGAGAGGACATTTTCTCTTCTTTTCAGTTTACAATTCCCTAGCACAACCCATGACTGAGGGAAGTCAAAGCAGGAACGCAGGGCAGAACTTCCTCCTGTTGAGACAAAACAACTTTCGTGGTAGGAAAGAAAAGAGATGGGTAGGTTAAAAATAAATAATGACTCTAGGTTCTAGCTGGATAGTCTCCTAAACCTTGTTTCTGTTCGTCTAATGGCAAGACCTCCAAAGGAGAATCCTGAGCACTAACTCTGATTAGTTATGTGACAAATGCTAAAATATCTACTGCCAGCATCATAAGTCAGTGGTATGAACCAGACACTAGCATCAAATGTCTGTCACTGGCTGTGATGAATGACACAGAGTGCACTGCCATTTAAAAACACATGATAAATGTTCACACTTTAATAAGGGCAAGGTTGAGAAATGTTGAGCTCATTTAATAATCTGTTTGAGAAGGTGCACAATGCAGTCAACTTAAATTTGTGCTTTTCAAAAGCAATTTCTCAAGAATCTCAAGAAAGACAGGTGCATCTATTTTTAATTTTAAATTACCTATCAACTGAAACCCCATGCCAACTCTTCATTATAAACCCTCAATAGAGCATCTCCTGACCTCTACTTTCTTTTTGGATATCCATAATTTTCTTTTTATATAAATGTGAGAGTCCACAAGAGAACACTTGATACATTTGTCCATGTCTGGCTTATTTCATTTAATATGACATCTCAATTGCATTCATTTTTTTCAAATAGCATAATTTTATTCTTGAACGCAACTCATTGTGAAGCGTTTTATATAGAATGCGTGTTTTATCCATTTACCTGTTCATGGATGCCTAGACAGATTTCATGGCTTAGCTATTATGAACAGAGCTTCCATAAAGAGAGTCTCTGTCATAATTTGCTTCACATTCCTTTGGCTATTTACTTAGTGCACAGGATTGGTAAGGCTGTCTTGTGGTAGTTCTATTTCCTTTGCTCTAGTTCTCCTGAGGAACTTCCACTGTTTCTACTGGCCCAGCCAGTTCCATTCCCACCAGTGGTGCATAAAGATGCCCCAGATCCTCAGCAGTGCCTGTTGCCACTTGTTTTCTTGATGAACGTCATCTTGACTGGGCCGAGATAGAATCTCAATGTAGCTTTGATTTATGGTTTTTTGATGGTTAAGAAGTTGATTATTTTTCAGGTTTATTGGCTATTTGTACTTGGTCTTTTGAGAATAATCCATTTCTTTGATCTATTGACTGGATTATTTAATTTCTTGCATCTACCCTTTTAAAAATTCTTTTTGCATTCTAGATTGTAATTAATTTGAAAGCAAACAAGGACTCAAGCAAATGGAATTACCCATTGCTGATGAGATGCTTACTCAAGTGATGTCTACATTCTGCCATTTTTTTCAGGTGCCTATTTGAAGGTTATTCGCAAGCAGCTAAGATGGGTGGTTTCCTTTTCACTTCTTACACTGATCAAGTCTGCCCTCATTTCAGGCTGTAGCTTTCTGATGTGTAAATACGATCAGAATGGGTATGACGGCATGCTTCCCACTTCCCACAGCAATAAAGACCAAGAAATGCCCCAGGATATAGGGAAAAGAAATTATTTCTAACTAGAGAATAAAACAGGATTGATAATTCTCATAGAATTCATGCATGCGGCAAGATGGTTGGCAAGAGCTGTTACCTTGTGATGTGATATTTTGTCATGTATGATCCAATCACTGATGATAAATGAAAAATGGCACAGATGATACATAAGTATTTACACAAATTCTGTTTAGAGCCATAACACGTAGGGTCCCACACTATCTGAAGGTGTCTTTCTATAGTTCCAGTTACAAGTGGCCATCCAATATGATTTAGGCTCAGTGAGAATTTGGACCATCAGCACTAGGCCAGTAGCAGCTGAACACCAGATCACAATGACCACACCCTTCAATTCACAGCCCTTCATCAGATAATCACTGTATGATGAGCCTATCATCACAAGAAGGGGACACAATACAAGAAGTCATTTTAAGAGCTATGGTGTACAAGGGTCCTATATCATTATTATATAGTGTTTTCAGTGCCTTAGAGTTGCTAATTTATAAACTAAATTTTATCACAAACAATTATGTGTAGGAGAAAACAATGACTGTATTATCTGTTACACTTGTGGAATACATATATCCTGCCACTAAGGATATATTAGATGTTATAGCTGGACAATAAATAATGGAAATATAGATGGCATGTGCCTCTGAAAACCTGAATATAAGCCAAAGAGAGAGCCAGGCATTTCAGAATGGTAGGGCTCTTGCTCCTGTGTGTGTCTGGTACTGCGTTCATATTGTTTACTATGCTCTCCTAAGACAGACTAACAGTTCATTTCACAGGCATGAGCAGTGAGTGGTAAGAATTTGTGTTTGGCAGAACAAGTTAATATCTTTCTGGGCATTCCATATTTTAAATCCAGACCTAAGTTAATGCCCATGGAAATATTCTAAGGAGCATGACCTGATACCTGTTTGAAAGTTTTACAGAGAACAGACTAGTGTGTGTAGGTCATACACATGAAACAGCTCAATGAGGGAATGACTAGTGTGTGTATGTCATACACATGAAACAGCTCAATGAGGGAATGAAACCTTTAAGGATAAATGTCTAAATTCCATGGAGACATGTTGAAAGCATGAAATAAATGGCTATCGTGTTCATGAATTGAATGACTTGTAACCATAAAGCATCAATTGCCCAGAAGCAGACTGCACAGCTGTGAAAATGTGATTCGTTACAGAGACCACTGGAGTTTATGAAGCAAGAGGAAGTCTCCTGAAGAGCAGCTGTGGAGACAATCAGCTGTTTATATGGGGGGGGAGTAAAATTGAATCCATCTTGATATGTTGAATTTAAACAATCAACAGATTGCAATATAGAAAGACATACCTTCTCAATTAGTGGGAGTATTCTCATAGGTCATTGTTTCAATTCCTTAAATTACTTGAAGATTTAAAAACAAGCTTCTAAAGCCATGAACCAAAAGAAACTGACTGGATAACCACATGGATTAAAATAGTGTGTTGGGGTCTGGAAATGCTTAGTAAACAGGAGCCTAGAACCAAAAGGAAATGAACAAGCTAATAAAAGCAAACAAGTAGATGCATGTCCATCAAAAGGTGACACAGGAAGGTGATGAATGCCAAAGACTTCAGAGAACACGACTGCAATATATCCAAGTAACAGACAGTTAGTAACTGACTATTTTGAGAATGAAAATAACTAAGTTACAACGAAGATATCAATAGAAAAAACATGCAAAATGAATGAGCAGCATTTAAGGGAACTGTAGACATCAGTACCTAATAAATGTGCAGTCTTCTAATAGAGCAGGAATTAGAATATAATGAAAGCGTCAAGTCCACCAGATTTAAAAGAACAAATAATAATCTGGAAAACATTTGTTGAGAGTGCATGGATAGAACTGAGAAATTTCTTAGCCTTACACACTGTTTTTTGCTCTTTTGCCCATACCCACGGGAACCAGTGCTTGCCCTTATCATGAATGTCATTCAGCAATGTACCTGCCATATTTATACAGAGCCAAAATCTGCAAATTCTGAGAATATTCTGTATACATAACAAATTCCCTAAGACATATTCACATGATGCAGTAGAAGGTATGAGCTAAGAGAGTGCATGCAACACCCCAACTGATCCTAAGAAGCAAAAATAAGTTATATATATATGTGTGTGTGTGTGTGTGTGTGTGTGTATATATATACATACATGTATATACGTAATATACACGACCAGTTTGCAAAATATGTATAACACATATATGAAATTCAAAAAACAAAAAGACTAAATATTTTATATTTTAAATATACCTGTGAGGGATACTATAAAGAATTTAATGAAATGAATAAAGGAAAAAAATACAGAAATGTGTTATTCTAATCTGCTGTGGGAGAAATTGGAGAGACAAATGGAGTCCTTGGTAGCTACTAGGCAGCAGAACTGAGACATTTTCCTAAAAACCATGAACTTACAAATATTCTGTATTCCCAACTGTAGATAATAGAGTCAAACTGTACATGCTAGTATCTTGTAATATTTGATTCTGGAAATTATATTTATATAACACAATATTAAATACATTCTTTCTAGATTACAGCTAAAACCCTATAATAAATGATAACATTTTTAAAAATAGTATATAACTCCATCTACTATATGAGAATAGATTTCTTGGGAAAGATCCCTGGGTATAATTAGCATCCTACTATATAAGAATAGATTTCTTGGGAAAGACCCCTGGGTATAATCAGCATCCCAGAGATGTACTTTCTTTGTACTTTTCTGACTAACAATGAAAGAATTCTCCCTGGAATGAGGCCAGCTAAATCTTCTATGAAAATCGGGAAATCCGATCCCCTGATGTCACCAACAACAGTTCCTATATTTCTTATTTAAGACTTCCTTAGTATTCAGTTTTCATTATTTATTTAAAACTATTCAAATATGGGCCTGAAGAGATAGCTCAGTGCTTAGGAACACTGGCTGCTCTTCCAGAGGTCATGAGTTCAATTCCCAGCAACCACATGGTGGCTCACAGCCATCTATAATGGAATCCGATACCCTCTTCTGGCATGTAGTCATACATGCAGACAGAGCAGTCAGGCCTAGAAGAAATACATAAATAAATACAATTAGTTAAAAAAAAAAACACCCATTCACATACTATTCTAGCTTTGTTTTATCATTAGTTTGTGGTTCCTCTGTTGCAACCCAAAGTGCTACAAAAAAAAAAAAGGTTGTATTTAACATCTTCCCTGTGGAATACTTGCTCATTAGCCAGTCTAATAAATGCCTCAAATGGCAAAGCTAAGGTTAAAGCATAGCTCTGTAGCCCCTCCCTGAATGAAAGCAATCAATTTGATCTCTTTCCTTTGAATTTCTGATCATCTCTCTCTCTGTGTGTTCTTTTGGGGAAAAAAAAGTCTATAGAAACACAAAGCCCACCTCAACAGACATTTAGTTAGGGGTGCTGAAGAGAACTGTTCTTACCCAGGCAAGATGATGCTACATCCATGCTAAATAAAGTATTATCCATAACATGGCAGCAAGCATTGAAGGCTAGGCCAATCACGGCTTTCTCAGAGGTCCCAGTGAAAGGATAAAATGAACCTAGTTCTATGTCTTTGCCCCGGGGGTAGACATGGCAAGGTGTAACCTGGTACTGGGGCCAGGGCCTCAAGGAAGTTAGGTTTCAAGTCCTGGGAACTTGGATTTCCCCCTGAAGAGACTGGAGTTATCCATCCCAGCGTTGTTGAGTGCTTGGTCTCCGACACAGGTGAGGAGACATCCTGTTTCCCTGGGGAAACACTCCTGCATTAGCTTCCTGCTGACTTTATCTCATCGTATGGTAACTTTCTGCTGACTCTGTCACATTTCTCTCCTGCAAACCATATATGAGAGGCTGCAACTCGTAATAAAGTTGTTTCCCATAACACTTAGTTTGTGCAAGACCTCCCAACCCAATTTTCCCATTTTCTGATCCCTCATTCCTTCCCTTATGGAATCCATCCCTGAAGAACAGCCTGTTGTCTGTAAGCCTGCAGTCTGCACAAGAGAAGGCAAATTCCCCTTATTATAGACAGCTGCTTTCCAGAATCCTACGCTGAAAGGCATGTGGCATGACCCAGATGTGCACAGACTGAATGAACAGATAATAGATAACTGACTGTCTGCATTCCTCCTCTTCTTCCTAGAGGATATCAAAACCCATGTTCATTGCTTCTGTTTTGCCACTGCCCTTGGCACCTACCCATACAGCAATAGGCAGGGGTCAGTTTTTGGATACATGTCCTACACAATAACTTTAGTTTCAATAAACCCTTAAACACTTCATGGTATTCAAAGCACACTAACAATTCTGAAGTCTATGTGATAACATGAATTTTATCTATTCTCACATTAATCTCATTGGTAAAAATCTTGGTACCAGGTGACTGGGAATTAAACGTCACTTATCAATACTTCAACAAAGACCTCAAAGTTGCAGTGGCAACAATTAAAGTGAGAACAACAATTTTTATGCTAAAACTAAAACTACCATCGAAAACACTGTGATACTTCAGTATGTCCTGGCTATAGCACCACGCACCTAGGACATACATAATTTTACCATGGCATTTCTGGCGAACAATGGCAATAGTTGAAAACTCCATGTATAGTTTGGTATAGTCATAATCTCCCACGCACTAAAAGAACAAAAATCTAAAATGGCTGAAAGATATTTAAGGAATTATGTTCAATATACTTAGCCATCAGAGAAATGCAAATCAAAATAACTCTGAGATTCCATCTTACACCTGTAAGAATGACCAAGATCAAAAATTGTGATGACAATTTATGCTGGAGAGGATGTGGGGTAAAGGGAACACTCCTCCATTGCTGGTGGGGGTGCAAACTGGTACAGCCACTTTGGATATCAGTATGGCGATTTCTCAGAAAATTATGAAACAACCTACCTCAAGACCCAGCAATACCACTTTTGGGTATATATCCAAAGGATGCTCAATCATACAAGGACATGTGCTCAACTATGTTCATAGCAGCATTGTTTGTCATAGCCAGAACCTGGAAACAACCTAAATGCCCTCGACCAAAGAATGGATATGGAAAATGTGTTACATTTACACAATGGAGTACTACACAACAGAAAAAATAATGACATCTTGAAATTTGTGGACAAATGGATGAATCTAGAAAACATCATTTTGAGTGAGGTAACCCAGACCCAGAAACACAAATATCATATGTACCCACTCATTAATAACTTCTAGACATAAAACAAAGAAAAACCAGCCTATAATTCACAATTCCAGAGAACCTAGACAACAAAGAGGACAATAAGAGAAACATACATGGATCTAATCTACATGGGAAGTAGAAAAAGGCAAGATCTCCTGAGTAAATTGGAAGCATAGGGATCAAGTGAGGGTAGAAGGAGAGCGGGGAGGAATGAAGGGGAGTAGAGAAAAATATATAGCTTAATAAAAACAATTAAAAAAAGATTGTTCCATATGTATCAAATGCTGTTTCAGTGACAAAGACTGTAATAATTTTTGGTTTCCACAGTGATCCTTGTAACACATCTAAAAGGTAATCACTCTCCCAATTTCAAGTAGGTATGGGACATTTAAAAGGACCTTCATGAAGTTAGCAATAGGTAATGCTGACATTCAATTCTAAAATTCACAGGTTCCAACTCCACTGTCTTCACCACCACCCTACAAAAATTCCTTAAATGAAAGCCAAACATTTGCTAGATATTCACGACTTAACTGGCAATGTGTGAGTCCCGAAAGACATAATTTAATTATTTACCTTAAATGAGGCATGTTAAAATGACAATGAGTTCTCAACAGGTGGACACCATCATTCACACATTAGGGGAAGAAGGTTAATTGCTAAATTTTGAGAAAAGTCGGCAGTCAATTCCTTGGACAGATCTTTTCAATAAAATCTTGCTGAGAGCTACATTCTCAAATAAGTACATAAGAATAAACAACAATAAGTGGCAGTTTTTAAACCTCTTCAGTACTTGAGGTACTAAACAAACAGATGTTTGGGAAGACTGGGGCTTATGAATCCTGCTCTACTGTCAACAAATTAGGCAACATCTTTGCTGCCTGCTGCTAACACAGCAATCTCTTAAATTTAAAATTCTGATAGTTTCTCCTGGATGAAAGAGAATTAGAATATATTCACACAGGATGGAGTAAAATAAATCAAGGAGTCTTTGTTTGGAACGGTAAAGCTTCTAGGAGAAGTTAAGCAGAAAGTACTGGTCTTGAGCATCAAATGTTTAAGAAAATATTTTAAATGAACAATCAATCACTTTCCATTCCTTTCCTATATCATTTGACTAAGTGGAGTTTCCAGAAACTCTCCACCTAACTTAGAAACTTCTGGAGACACTGACTACTTTTGCTTAACTTCTATGGCCTATCTCTAGAAAAAGGGCACTATCAGATCCCCAAAGCTAATTTACCACCTTATCTAGACCAATGTGTGACCTACAGATTCCGTGAGAGACCATGTCTCAAAATGCGGTGAAAAACAATTCCGAAAGACGCCCAATGGGAAACTCGAGCATCTGCCTACATACACAATCCTGTACAAAGGCATGAGCACAGACTCACCTTTGCAAAAATAAATAAATAAAAATAAAAAATAAAAGGAAAAGAAAAAATATTCACCTCCTGACTGCAAGAGACAGTGCGAACAAAATGAAGAGATTAAGAAAGAAAGCCGGAGCAAACCCAGAACCAGTTATTCTCTGATGTACAGGTAAGGAAATACTCACTGATCCTAAATACAAATAAACATCTTACATCCACCTCATACCAACCCAGCTCTAAAGAAAACACTAAAAGAAGGCTAACTGCACCAAAGAGGACACTAGAAATAATACTCACGGAACCGTTAGCCAAAAGAAGTCAAAAAAACAAGCAAACAAACACCAATAACATCACAACAAAATATAAAAAAAACTTAGCATAATCTGTGTTGCTTAATAATTAAGCAAGGGGTTGCAATAAAAAAGTTTTCTGTATGTTTGCTGAGAAAGAAAAACATACGTGATTTACTGGTGATAAACTGAGTCTCCTTATGTACTTCTATTCTTCCTTTTATCTTTGCGAAGATATAGAAATGCATTATCACAATTCTATAGCTAGAGAACTGAAATTCACCGATATGGAAAACATATTTCCAGGCAAAGCTGCTCAATACCTAGAAACACAATGGTCCTGTGTTTGGTTTTGTTAGTATTGGGAGCTGGGGATTCATGCAGGCTCGACAAATACTTCTACCACTGACCCACATCCCCAGCCCAACAATGCTGAAATTGAAATATAATTTATGTAACTAAAAACTCATTACTTCACATCTCTTGGAAATAAATGTTACAAAGATAGAAACACACGCACAAAAGATCTCCTAGCTAATTAAACGCTTACAGATTTCAGGTCTCTCCCAATCAAAATGTTAAATTTCAAAATCCATTATAGTTCTCATCCGCCATCTGTTTTATGATAAAATATCTGTGAATAAAATTTTGTGAATTGATTATTTTTAGATTTAAAATGCGTACTAGTTGCTTGAAATGACATTTTGGAAAGAAGCTTAGCTCCAAAAATGGTAGAAAGGTTTAGATTTAGAGAATCTACCAAGGAACTATAAGCATTAACTTTTCAAACGTTTTAATAATGTACACACAATTCTTGGAAAAGAGGGCTACTGTCAATTTTAAAACAATGTACTTAATATGCTTGCTGATTTTATAGACATAAATCTTAGTAAAATTATCCAATGACATGGGCAGTCTGTGAAAGAAGCAGGACTTCACAGGAGAATAACAAATGGTCCTTCCCTATACATTTAATCATAATTACACCAGTAACATTTATCTCACTTGTAGAAGAATAAATCTTGGAAATATATTCAGATGAATTATCTCAAGATAATCATCATTTTGGCAGATGGATAGAAAGATGCAGAAAGTCAATTATGGAATGCTTATACTCCCAAGTTAAAAATGGACAGAAGAGATAGACAAGTTTCTCTAGATCATGACTCAAGACACCAGGAGATATTGTGCCATAGGATTTTAACACAGGTGTTAAAGTACACAAAAATATAACACCAAACAGACGATAGAGAAGTACACTATGTTTCAGAATCTTACACATGGTCCCAAGAAGGACAGTTTGCTTATAATCAAGTGACTATTAAAAAGTGGTTTTAGAAGATATAAATCTTAAACTAACTAATTGAAGACATTCAGCCATGAATTAGTAAATATTCTTTCATAAGTCGTTGTTACTGGAAGAGTAATTTTTAACAGTATTATACATTTGTAAACAACTTGGATTCTATCAAAATATTCATTTTAGTAACCTGCAGCTCTGTATAATTTGGGGTGGGAGGATAAAGTTTGGGATTTGGCATCTTCCCATTCCCAACAAGTCGACTGCAGCAAAGCCTCCCTTTGTGTAAAATTTGCACACTTTGTATTCAGGACAAGCATTAATTTTGTTAAGAAGAGTTTCAAAGTACAAATCAGGCTACTCTGGACACCTTTTGAACATCGTACTTCTTAATTCAGGTCACTTACTCTTTCTTTCCCACATCTGACTGAGTGTCCCAATTCCCTGGCTAGGTTTAAAAGGAAGCAAACACAACCCCTTCCTAACGGCAACTCAGAGGACACAAGGCGCGGGGGCGCAGAGCCCGTACCTGATGCTGCTCATGCTGCCTGTCTCCGAGCCAAGCTTGCATCGCTCCAGCTGGCTGGCCACGATCTGGCGCTCAGCTTCCAGCTCTCGGGTCAGCCTTTCAAACTGTAATTCCTGAAAGAAACCCACCGGAAAGATGAACGGTAGCATCTATATGAAACACAAAGTTTAGAACTAAGATGACAGGAAGACAGATGGGGAAAATAAGATTTTTTTTCAAGGCATCAACTTTGAGAAACAGAGGGTGTTGCTATGTAATAAGGCAAGGATTTGAAAATTAGATGTGTAAGACACTAGCCCCAAAACACTAATATAACTTATTTATTATCTGTTTCATCATGTTTAAATGTTTAAAATCCTAATTTCATAAGTAGGAAGTGCAAATTGAGATACCTAGCTAAAGCACTTTTCTTACATATTTCATTTACAATTTTTATTATGTTGCTTAATAAGCAAAATTATAAGAAGTCACATATTTAAGAAAAGCTTTAAGAGTTATTATTTTACAATTTCATGTTTAACTATTTCAAAAATTAAATTATCTGCACAGTTATATTTCAGGAATGAGAAGAAAAAATATTATTGCATTCTAAAAGATAGATTTTTAGAGAATTAAAACCTCTCAAAGCTTCGTGGGTTTGCCTTTTCAACACAGTCAACTGTCTTATTAGTCAACTGGAGATATTTGTGGGTAAAGATTTCATATCACAGGCTGTGATTGTCCCTTTAGCTTTATTTATTTTTTTACATCACATTTTACATTCCAACCACAGTTCTCCGTTCCACTCCTCCTCTTGCCGCTCCCTCACCCCCCCAAGTCCACCCCCGCATTACTCCTCCAAAAGGATAAGGCCTCCCATGGGAAGTCAAAGTCTGGAACACAAACTTGAGGCACGATCAAGCTCCTTGCCCCCTTCATCGAGGCTGAGCAAGGCATCCCACCACAGGGAATGGGCTCCAAAACATTAGCTTGTTTAGTTTTATTTTTTAAAAAAAAGCAAACCCAAATCTATTGTTCATAAAAGTGGAGTTTTTTTAAGTGATGATATTATTTGGAGATTCAAGTAAAAGACACTTTGCAAAGGAGGGATCCCTCTTCCTACCACAGTGGTAAAACTGGGGAAGCATGTCAGTCAAGTTCAGTCTTCTAAATATTCTGAATGTTACCAACTACTTCTGGTAAAACCTGAACACGAAGACCCCTGTAGGATGAATCAATGACCCACAGTGAAGGACATTTTAAGAGATACAAAGTAGCACAAAACATTCCCTTTCCTCCACTGTATGGTTGTTGCCCTGATTTATAGGAAACAAACATTTGTAAAATCATCAGATCTATGACTCCAAGTTTATTAAAATGTACATGAGCAGACATAAATAGTCTTACTTTTAGAACAACGCACCACTGACTCATATAATACATTTGGATTATTATGAAAATTATCATATAGTTTTATAACTTTGTCCTGAAGAGCCTAGATTAATAATTTATTTCCTTTAATTAAAGGGGGTTTATTAAACGTTTTTAAATGTCTAAAAGCATATAAAATCTCCTGAGAGGGTTTAGCTAGTCAGTATGAAAACTGAAAAACCTGAAACCTCATGCCTCATCTAATTCCTGCAATAAATATGTTATGGAGTGAGGTGATGGACCATCAGCTTGGAAGGAACAAACTGACTAGAGGATGGTAAAAACTGAGACCGAATCATAAATTGAATAAAATAAACTTGGGATGATTTTACCAGTATGGGAAGATAAAGAGCAGACCAGACATTAGATCAGTGAAGATAGATTAGACAACAGGATAAAAGTGATCTTCATGCAACAATGTGGTTTGCTTGCAGGAAATAAATGATGAGACTGAAACCTTCTGCACCTAGGCTCAGCACTAGATGAAATGGGGAGGCAGCTACTAAACATGTCCAAAGACCCTCCAATGTACTTAATGTGTTGAGTTGATTTTTTCATTGACTTCTTTCTACCACGAAGAGGAAAAGAATCCTATGCATAAGCAGGACCCAAAAAGACTCATTAGAAGATTTGGGTAAGATCATCATGTGTTCTTGACAGAGTGCAGGCAGGCATGAGGATAAAGAGTAGAAAGAACCAAGGATGATGACTATAACCACATTAGTGAAGACTCCGGGATTCTCCACCACAACACTAAAATAACATGTCCCTCCTAATGTGTCTAGTTCCCTGAGAATGGAAAATCTACTGCTGTAATATATGTACGATGGGACCCTCGGCGTCCTTTACAAAGAAGGAAATCACGTCCCCTGTAAAAATGGAAAAATATCTCCATGAGAAGATGGTAAGTAAAACAGAGCAAGCACAAAGACAAATACCACACAGTCTCGCTTTTATGTGGCATCTAAAGTTTAACTTACGGAAGAAGAATGTGAGTTACCCAGAACTGGGAGTCATGGCACAGATTAGTGGTTAAAGCACAAGATTTTCAGTTATGTAGGAGGGACAGGTTCAAGCAAGGAGTCTAATGTGCACTGTGATAGCTATACATGACAACAACATACTATATTAATGATAACTGATTAGGTTAGATTTGCAGGTTCTTGTCACAAAAGTGCTAAGTGTGTGAGATGCCCAAAGTTGTATTTAACTTAAGCCATCTCATGATACATATGGATTTCAAAATATTTAGAGCAACTGAATATATATAATTTGATCAGTTAATGTGCATGAGTAAAATGAAAATAATGTATGCTGAGTTCACACATGCAAAGACCTAACACTATACTTCCTTTACAGCCATTACCTATTCAGTGTCTGTCCCTGCAGGGTGGAAAGACTCAAACAGAAGGGATCACTTTCTAAACTGGAATTCTACCTCTGAAAAAAATACTAGCCAGTAGTTGAATTAGGACATGCTTGTTTATGAATGAATTATTTATGATCACAAGCCATAGCTTCTTGAGTACAACAGGCAGGTTCGTTAACATAAGGTAATCACACCCCCCTCAATACATTTCATGTTTCAAGTGTGGACATAGTGCTGTAGGACCAATAGCAGACCAGTATATCCATCAATGTCTATATTTTTAATTTGTTACCACAATTGGATGTTTTTGTTGTTGTCATTCCTTTGCTTAGCTGTCTGCGTAATTATTATAAGTCCAATACAACACTTTTCTAATTTATTTAAATTGATTAGTCATGATAAAAACAATATCCCAGCAAGCAATGTGAAAGAAGCCATCAATGCAAGGTATGGAAGAAATCTTTGCCAGAGTTTCTGGCTTGTTCAAACCTTCCATATCTGTGCATCTGTGGTTTGCCAGGCTTCTGCACTCGAGCGTTTCCTTTCCTGTGTAGACTTTTCTTCTTAATTCCTCCTGATTTCCCTTCTTGACTAAAAATTATCTTTCAATATAGACAGAATAAGAAGCATTCTTTTAAGAAACTGAACAGCTCTCTATTTTAGCATATGCACACCTATCTAGTAATAGGGCTGGGTATGAAAGTAAAGAAATTCTAGAAGGGAAATTCCTTCTCTTCAAGATATCAAGTGGATTTTGTTATCTGAGCTTATCAGTGTTACTGTTGAGAAGGTAAGCTTACAGAGGTATTTTTTACTTAAGGAATATCCCTTTTCAGTTCCTCCCAGGGTAGCTGTTGATAATCTCTGGATTCCTCACATTGCAAACCTTTTGGGTGATTTGTCTTCATATCATAAATGCTTTGAGAGATGCTGATGGACACTCAGCAGAATTTTCTGTGAAATATGAAGTTCAGTACCACCGCTATACAGCATATTTTTTAATGTTCTCCTTTCTTATTTTAAATGTTTTTCTAACTAATTTCCTTATTCTTCTTTCCTTGTTATATACATACTGAAATATGTACCTGTCCCCAAGTGCTTCTATCAACCATTCTCTTTGCTTTTGCACTGTGCTATCTTCTGCTTCCTCAACATGCAAACATTTCTTCCTTTAACATTAGTTTGTTGCTCTTCCTGGGCTTATAATTTAAGAGATAAATATCACATTATAAAGACTCCCTTTAATTACCATCTGGTATCTAATTTATAAGCATGAGATTATTTCTCCTTTCCATTATTTTAGTGCTTTCTTTTTCTTGATTTTATAATGCTTTCCTACATGTGGTAGATTTTTCCATGACATAGCATCTTTGAAAATATTCTAGTTCAGCATCCAGTGTTTCACATTTGAGTGCTGAGTGTACACATGGAGAATCCGGCCTGAGTGGCGGTCCCTGGCTGTGCTTTCTCAGGACAATTCTGAGTGTGCATAATGAGTACTATGTGGCATCCCATGAAAGATGGTTGTAAATAGTAAGCTGCCCTCTTCCTCAAACTATCCTCTATGCTTAATTTACCTCTATTTCCACACAGCCTTGATGATGAATTCTGTATCAGTGCTTTATGTGGAGGCCTGAAAATGTGAGCCTCTTTCCACGTTGACCAAAGGTCAGAGAGTGGGGCTTACCTCTAGTTCCTTCAAGGTTTCAAAGAAAGGTCCCCCCTAGATGTAGATTAGAGAGTTTTGCTCTCTCAAGGTTATTGTCAACAGGTGTGGTAATAGTCAGAACTTGTACTCCAGGAAGAGAGAAGCAGATGTGTTCTTACTTCAAACAAAAGTCTAAGGATCCAATTAAGTTCCAGTTTCTTTAAGGAGATAACTTAGGATTCCACCCAGGGAGTGGTTTGCCTACAGAATGTTCTGGTGTAGGGTGTAAGCATGACTTGTTTTGTTCTAGTAACAGAATGTTTAACTATGAATGTAGCCGGCTACCTTCAATTGGTAGGTTCATTTACTTGTATCATGTTAACATAGTTTTTTTTGTCTTACTCCTACCTTGTGGGGTCCAGGGGCATTTTAAGCAATTGGAAATTATACATGGGCAAATTTCAGTACTCAATGAAATTCCCTCCCGACACTATCCTATATGCTGCTCGTTTTAATATTTTCATTCGCATCTTCATATTCTTTACTGTATTTCTGAATCTCCACGCCTCTACTCTGGCAGCAGGTATGTTTTTCAAGGCTGGTCTCTGATAGCTTTATTATTTTATTTCTCTTCTTTCCTTAGAATTCCTTTTTCTCGAGTGTGATGAGGAATCCATCACTCTGTCCACCTACCACATCAGTACCTCCTAACAGGAAGTTCTAAGGTATTCTTCATTTCAGGCATCTAGGTTTTACTTACTCGACTTAGAATGCACTGTTGCTTTCCTGATAGAATTAATTAAAGATATACTAACAATTGATGTTTTGCAACCTTGTTAAAAAAACATTTCTTTATCCAGCTCATCTCCATTTTATGCATTATGTTCTTTTAAATTGTTTACTTGATGTTTGGGCCAGAAAGGAGGGGTTAATACAGGTTCAACCCACCTTCTTTATTAAGAGTTCATGCTAATTTCTAAAAGAAAATTGAGAATTTTAGAGCAAAGAAGAATGCCTAAGAGGAATCGAGGAACTGTGAACCTATAACATTCAAAAACTTTGTCCCAACCTTAGAACTCTCTGAGCTTGAATTTGGATTTACACAGTTTGGTCCCTGTGCTCTCATTTAAAGCATGAACACTTCATACACCAAGGTGCTTGCCATATTCTTGCTTTGGAAGATTTTTTTTTCAATTTCTGAAATATGATATTTTAAAATTTGGTCAAGTTTCTTCCTGTGGCCTCTATTTCTGGAAATTGGGTTTATACTTCATTTTATTTTGAGCAAATCAGTGGGTGAGAAATAAAGATAGCAGTCAATTTTCAGGCATGTACTCTTTATGGGAGGAATTTTAATAACTCAACCTTCTTGGGGACCAATGTTCTGCCTCTCAATAGCCTTCCTGGATTTGATGTTGGGGTTGACTATCTAGTGACTTGAGCCCTAATGGACCCTTGCCTTAGTCTGGACTCTTTCTTACTCTGATCTAAGAACATCCAATTCCACCATAACACCTGCTTTTAGTGGATCTCGGAGGACTATTTCATTTTCACAGAGCCCCCAGTACAAATTTCCTCTATTTTCTCAATGTATTGGCCATTCTGTCTCCAGATGAGACCTGGCTCTTACAAGCACCAGTGTTAACACAATCAAGTCAGTTTCATATAAAATGAGAGGACTAAAGATCACTGTTGTCTCTGTCTTCAGCTTCTCAGACAATGGTTCTAGGGTCTCTAACAGTAGCATACTTTCAATCCTGGAGGACAGTGGTGGCTCAAGTGAATTTTGATCATTATTACCATCTACATGTTATCTCTGGATGCTGATTTACCAGGGAGGAGGTCACAGTAAAGGATGGTGGCTTCTCCATCTTTGTATCTCACTGCAGAGGTAAATATTGCATCCTAATGTTTCTCATCAAGGGTTTGAGATATAAATAATACTGAATGACCTTCTTTCTTATATAACACCTAATTCCCACTTCACATGAATGAGTTGACTTCATAGCCACGTCCTTCTGAAAATGTTAATTCAGTCCAACTGAGATACACGGCAAGGCACGTCTGAAGAGAGAACGGTGAAATGACAGGGTAATAATAGGAATCTTACAGCCAAGTGTCCAACAAATGTGGGGGAAACAAGCCATGATGTCAAGATGGAATGGAACAAATCAATGTCAGCTGTTCAGCTGTGTAGACCTCATCGGGGAGTCAAAAACTATGGCAAAAAGCTGTCTATAGGAGTTTACAAAGCTGACAGAAAAATGTTTTAAACAACCATGGTGTCATTCTGGGTCACCTAGCAAGAGAGCAGATGACAGGAACCAGCACTCTGAGGCGGGCTCTTAGGCACCTTTCCAGAGCCGTCTCAATGAAATATAACAAAACACCCCTTTCTGACCAAGCCTTGCGTCCAGCAGGCTCTAATCTGTCTGCTCTGCCACTTCTGCTTGGCAAAGGCCTTGTTAGCTGCTGGAAGTATGCTAGCTGATTCACTTCATTCAGCAGAGAGACAGATGCCATTTTTCTGCATATTTCAAGGTAATATTAATTCCATTAGTCTTGATTAAAGTTTAGGAATGCCCAGTATTGATGGCTGTTAGTTATACCAAGTATCTCTAGAAACATTATAATGTTTCTAACACTAGAGAATATAAATCTGTAGATAAAAGGACCCCAGAACTTGTAATTTGATTTTTTTCAGATAACAAGTTCGACATACACATCTGCTAAGAGTGCCTATTGTATTTACTGGTAGTTGTTTGAAAGGTGGGTGTCACTTAGCATTGTATGAGGTGGAAACATCCTATCTTTTCAGTAACTCCACAGTTCTTAAACATTTCTCTCTCATTGGATCACTGGAAAATAAAATTTGCAAAAGTGTGGTAATGGGGAATTTCTCTTCTTTGCCTAAACTCATCTTAATGAAATGTCAAGGAAACACTACCCTTGTGTCAGAAGCAAACACCTCTGCAGATTCTTTCATCCCCATTGGCTGGCAATAAACTGCAAGCTTCAGTCATTTTTTTCATAATTATATTTTACCCAAAAACAAAATTGTATCTTCTTCATCCAAAGCTTTTGCATCTACTCATATTATGAACAAATAAAAAGGTAAAAGAATAAAGTAACAATAGGAAAAAATGTGTATGTGCTTAAAGGATTCTGCAGGGTACTGAGTGATACAGGCAAGGAGGATATGAATTGCAAAATTAAGTCAGGCATAGATCCTGCTGATGGGCTTCAATCTAGCAAGAGAGCTGGGGTCTAATCAAAATTTACTTTACTGCAAAGTAGCCTGTTGAAGTAGCAAGATGGAAATATGAATGAAACTTATCAGGGAAGATGAGAAAAGAGAATGAAGAACTCAGAGGCCATGTCAGGTGCAGGGGTTATTATTTCAGGACAATAAGAACTTACCAGTGACTATGTGTAAGAGTGGAGGGAAGCCATCGTATGACAGGAAGTACAACTAATTGCCCAATGTAAGTGCAATGTAGTAGGTGCCAGACTGTCAGCCAAATGAGCTGCTTGACAACAAGGTTAACACTTTCCCATACTCCCAGTTAAAATCCCCTTAGAAATGTGTCCACTCTCTTGTTTCACTGATGATATAATACTTAATCAGAATGACTACTTTGGAAAGTCTCAGGATTGATAGTGTAAACGTGGGCTGTGTCCAAAGCTACACGATGAGGTTCTCAGCTTGCCTGTCCCTTTGTATCATTGCCAGCTGCAAAGCTTCTTATAACCAAGCACATAGCAAAATCCTCCAGGGCTTTAGAACACAGAACTCCTAGTCATTTCATCCAAAGAGGCAGCTGCATTTGCTTCTGCTTCATTGTGTTGCTGGTGATACTTTATTGATTTGGGGTACACAAAGTTTGAAACCTCTTTTCCTCATTGCCTCAGGGTGATTTCATTTTGCATTGTTGTGGTTTTTACTAGAATAAAACTACATTTTGAATGAATATGTCTAGTGGCTCTAAGTTAATCACAAAGTCTAGATACCGAATTGTATATCCTCAGCTCAGAATGCGTGCATGCTATACACAACTTAACACTTGGAAGTAAGTAATTGCTATATATACTAAGCTCACATTTCTACATGCATTTTCATTGGTACTGTCTGAAGGGTCTTAGGTAATCATTAGGGCAAGATCAGATAAAAGGAGTCATTATTATAATTGGACCTCATGTGATAGTTGTAACAGTTTTACTATATAATAACAGTAGTCTTACTTCATTTCTTCTTTACTGTGACCTAGGGAAAGATCTAGAAGATTAAAAGTATTCCTCTAGTGTAAGGAGGAGTAAACTGATAATCAGGAGGTTAAATAAATAATTTCAGACTACTTCGTGAGTCAGTGGTACAGCAGGAAAACCAACAGAGACAGCTCAGAGCTCTTTCCTGTTTCTTGATAAGGTATTTAATATGCGTATACATGTCAACCCTTGCCTTTCATCTGTGAAATATATTCCCCCAGCCTAGGCAATAGTCAAAACATGAACATTCTTATATTAACATGTTTAAAGTCAAATGAGACAACCGAATCTGACGTACTGCTCATTTCTTACGTACTATGTGTTTATTTTAAAGTCTCTTTGCTACAGCAGCTTCGTGGTTTGTGTGATCTGTTCTCAGATCAACATCAAAAGACTGAATTTAAACCTGTCTTCACACTGTGAAGGCTTCACTTTCCCTTTCCTTTACTATTTCCCCCGGTTTTGAAATTTCTCTGCTGGTAATAAACAAAGCATAGTTTGACAAGAAATGCGCTCTTATTTGCCTCCTGATAATCAAACAGGAACTTGTAGGTATGCCATGTTGATGAATGTGTCACAGTGTGGACCACTTAGGTTGCGGATACATGAACTGTGCCTATGGTGCCCGCCCTCCTC
This sequence comes from Ondatra zibethicus, assembly GCA_004026605.1. Classification (NCBI taxonomy): domain Eukaryota; kingdom Metazoa; phylum Chordata; class Mammalia; order Rodentia; family Cricetidae; genus Ondatra; species Ondatra zibethicus. Next base: position 142,636 of record PVIU01002698.1, on the reverse strand, counting down.
GCTCACCATGCTCCCACAGCCTCCAGTAGGTGAAATGTCTCACTGGGTGGGCAGCCCTGAGTTTGCAGGCTGTTTTCAGTTATCGGGAACAGCTTGCCAGATGTTCCTGGTACACGGAATTTGTCACACTGCAGACAAGCTAAAATCATTCTGTGAGGCCACGGGGAAAAAATAAAAGACTCCACATTTAATCCAAAGTAAGTACCACGAGACCCATCACAGCACTTGGGTTTGCACATGGTACAGCAGCTTCCAGAAAATGAGCAGCTCATAATGAGAATGGGTGGCAGGGTTCGACGCTATAAGCTCGACTCCATTAAAGCGAATTCAAGTACATGAATTCATGTACAAAGAGTAACCTCAGCATCTGTCTACACTCAGCCAATATTTTGTTTATGCCTTTTTAGGAACAGCCAAATTATCTTTCTGTCCCCTGAAACCAGGTCCTAAACTTCCCATCAACGGCAGCTTTACCTGGCAGTGAGGGCAGGGCGGACTGGCATTAGCCCCCTGGGCGGCAGCACCGGGTTGCGGGCTGCTTCTGATTCCGGCAGCTGTTTTATACCTATTAGGCCAATTTTTCTTTTTGCCCAAACAATTTTCCCTTGCTAATCAAGTGGGGGAAAGCAATAGTCTAGGAGGAAATTAAATCGTCAACAAGATATGTGTACCTAATAAACACAACAGAACTAGTATTTAGTCAAATCAAATGATTTAATCCAGTCCTATCTCACTCAGCATGGAGGACCTATTTTAATAAACTTAGGCAATGTATTTTGCCATAGAAGTAATGTCCCATTTTCCTTCCCCAAGTGATGCAAAATATCTTCAGAGACAAAAAAAAATACCATTATTCTGTTACTTTTGTTTTACAGATGAGAAAACAGGACTAGAATATGCACATGGATCTATAGATATGTTTAATTAAATGTATTTCCAAGTGGTATTATGTATTGGATAGCTAAGTATTATCATTTTAGATTTAATTTTGTGTGTATGTGTGTATAAGTGCACGTGTGTGTACATATATGTGGCCATGTGTGAGTGTACAGATGAAAAGGAGAATCTTGTGTCATTATTCAGGAGCTGCCTACCTTAATTTTGAGTCCAAGTTACTCACAGACTCACGGGTATGATGGAAGCTTGAGGGAGCCCCGGTATCTGTCTGTCTCTATCTTCCCAAATTTGGGACACTAAATGAACACCATAGTCTTTGGCTTTTACATAACTCTGGGGACTGAATTTAGTTCGTCATGCCATCACGGTGATCACTTTATTCACTATCCCCCAAGACTGGGACTTTCAGACTCCACACAACTGAACTTCATGTGATTCTAGACAATTTAGGCACCATGCCTTTATATTGTCATGGATGTCTTATGTGGGTGGTATCTAGAATATCATGTAGTTTGTTTTTCTTGGAGCGTTACCAAGAATTGTACCTAAAATCCACCAAATGTCAACTTTTAGCACCAAAATGAAAATCTTAGGAGAATCTGCTGAGTGATTCTAATTGTGGCTTGCATTCCAGTCCCCTGCCAGCCATCCCACAGCATGACATTGACTCTTCTGCTGAGATCACACATGACTTGTGGTAGGAAAACCCCACATCTTCTGTGACCAGAATGGGGAACTTTATCATGGCCACGTTTCTTTCCTTTCTTGTTTGTTGGTTCCATTTACCCCACTTTGGAACTCCCAACGACAATTCATATACCACTCCTGATACAGCGTAACAACTGTCAAGTGCCTATGTGCCAAGACTTCTCTTACTATCTGAAGTTGACTTAAAAGAGCTTTCATAACTTTGCCAAGTAGCTGCATCAAATGAAATCGCAATTCTACTCGACTATTGGTTATAACCTTCTGTTGAACCAGATGGCTGTACACTATATACCCTGCAGGTAACAACTTTCTGCCTATAGACAAGCAGGACATACATTCCCCCATTTCATATCTTTGTTGTTATTTCATAGCTCTTAGCATTTTGTGTTCTTATCAAAATGTGTTGTATCAAAAATATGCATAAATCCGAAGACATGGGTCTAATTCTTGGATTACAGATTTGAGTAGTCAGTACAAAGCTCATTGTTTTTTGACACCTTCATATCGATCATGATGCATAAACAGCACATCACTGTGATATATGAACACATGCCACACCGTTTGCATATAAAGACAGACATGCAGTGGGTAGATTTCTAGCATCTGTGCTGCCACGGTTGTCTTAGTGCCCCTCTGTCGGCAGAAAGACAGGCAGTTATATTTCCATTTGCAAGCAACAATCATTCACAACTATATGACAATCTTCTTCAGATACCCTCGACTCAGAATGTGATTAAGGCAGGAAGCCTTGGAAGAACAAATATATAAACTCCTTTCATGACCTATTTCCCATACCTCTGGCTGAAAACCGAAGTGTTATCTTCCCTGTTTCATGCTAAGCCAGCCAATTCTGTATAGGAGAAGAAGCTGTTTTTAGATCAAGGTATACACAACAATCCCATGGAGCATGGGTAGAAAGGTTCAAGCCTATATTTAAATGTTTTGTTTTTAAAATAACTTAAATCACTAGACTGTTTTATGACATGTACATTTTGGAGTGCCACGTTTATCTCTTATAAAACTCAATGAGCTTACAATAGATATTCTTGCTCAGAAGACTTTCATCTAGGAGGGAAATTAACAAAGGTGGAGGCTGTGAGATCACAGACATGAAGATGCTAGCTCACCTGAGCCACTCTGGCCTGCTCCTCCATGGCTTAAATATACTTTCCAGAGTTGTACTGCGGAGCCCCATAGGACAGACAACAAAATCCTATTCATTTATAAGGGATCATAGAGAGGGAGCTTTTAATTCTGCAGTTATGGAAATGGTGGTGGAGAGGGATTAAACGACTAGACTATGCAGTTTTAAAGCCCACATGGGACATAACCAAGGGAAAGAAAAATGAAGTGAAGTTAATACCAGAGCTGGTTCTAATCCACTGTCAACATATATTACCCCGGTCTGGAGGCAAACAAGTAAATGAAGCAAAAGTCAAAACAAAAACAAAAGAGAGAAAACAGAATGAACTGGAGAGGGCCAGAGAATGTCTATCAGTGCTCTGCTTTGTTAACCAGGGTTCTATAAGAGCAGTAAGCGTTAAATATGGTGAAGTAACACAAGGTCTATGAGCATCACCAAACTCTGCCTCCTGGGGAATGTTCATCTAATTTGAGACTACTATATAACTGGCATTCAAAAAACCATAAATATCTACATTGTTCTAAGGAAACAGTGTATCTCCATAACATTAAAATTGGGGTTTACCACTCCTAAGTGAAAATGTATGGCCCTCAGCCAACAAATATGCCCTTTCTTGACCAAATAAACCCCATGATACACCTGAGTCCACAACCAAATGCAAAGTCCAGTGCTGTGGGCTGTTGCCAGTGCCAACTCCTAACAATGCGGAAGGACCTCAGAGCCCTTAGTCAAATGGTCATGGGATTCCAAGGTCATTGTCCCCAGATGACTCAGTATCTCCTTCTTTAATTCCTTCCCATCTCCACCTCTATAGTTAAGCTTTCTATTTTTTTTTTTGGCAGATGTATTCCATAGTAATGTATACACAATCAATCTTCAACCTTAGCAACTAAATTTAATTACATTTAACAACTCAACACTGAATATAGTATCTCTTGAAGAAACTCTATTAATGCTGATGAAAATTACCAGAAATTGGTTCAGAAGAGCATGAGGGCCTGAAGTGAAGCAGATGCAACTCATAATGAGGAATGTGTGACTAATGAGGAAGCTATGCAATAAGTAATCCTATCCAGAGATTCCCTTCTTACAGGAGCATGCCCTCCAGGGTTACAGCCTGTGCCTAAAATGGTAGGTGACACTCAGTCGGCAAAAAGCTGCTACTATCTATGTACTTTATGCTCAACCAATCAGGCAGGTGACACACACTTTTTTTTTTTTAAAAAAAAGGTCTTTTTTTTAAGACTTTTAAACTTTGTGTTTGAGTGTTTTGTTTGCATGCGTGTGTGCCCCACCTGTGCATTTGGTATCATATGTGTGCTGGGAACTGAACCTGGGTCTTCTGCAAGAGAAAAAAAAGTGTTCTTAACCACTGAGACATGTCTCCAGACCCCGAAATAGCATTTTATAAAAGCAGAACAAAAAGTGTGATGGTTTGGATGATAATGGCCTTCATGGGCTCATTTGAATATTTGTTCCCCAGTTGGTGGAACTATTTGGAAGTATTAAAGGTGTGGATTTGTTGGAGGAGGTGTGTTATTAGGAGTGGACTGTTTGGTTTCAAAAGTCTGTGCATTATCAGTAAGTTAGTGAGCTCTCTCTGTCTCTGTCTCTCTCTCTCTCCTCTGTCTTCCTGGTGCTTGTGGATCAAAATATAAGCTCCAAATTAATGTTCCAGCTCTACACACCTGCCTGATGACATACCATGATAGCCACGGATGCTAACTCTGAATCTGTAAGGTCCTGATAAACTCTACCTTCTGCAGGTGCCCTCAGAGTGCAGAACAGGGCATCGAGTCTCCTGAAGCTAGAGTTGTAGACAGCTGTAGGCTGCACACTGTGGGTGCAGGGAACAGAACTTGATTGGGTTCTCTGCAGGAGCAGTAACTTCTTGTAACTACTGAACCATCTCTCTAGACGACACTTAATGAGTGTGATTACTCAACATGGGATTTTAAAATAAACTGCAAACTCTAGAAAGTTGATAAGAATGACATTGTGGCTAATTACACAATACCCTTCTCCCAACTTGTATTAATTTATGCAGAGATGTGAGAATTATTTTTCCTAGCAATAAAAATGCAGAATTTTGTGACTTCTGATGGCCTAGGTTGGTTTTATTTCCTTTTTGTCTTAGTTGCTTTTCTATTGCTGTGCTGAGATACCATGACTAAAAGTTGATGTAGGGAGGAAAGGGTTTATTTGGCTTACACTCCCACACTGTAGTTCATTAGTGAAGCAAGCCAGAGCAGGAACTCAAACAGGATAGGAACGTGGAGGCAGGAGCTGATGTAGAGGCCACCAAAGGGTCCTGCTTACTGGCTTGCTTACCATGGCTTGCTTGATCTGATTTCTTATAGACCCCAGGTACACCAGCCCATGAATGGCACCACTCACAATAGGCTAGTCCCTCCCACACCAATCACTAATTCATAAAATGCCTTACAACCTTACAACTGGATCTTATGGAGGCAAAGTCTCAATTGAAGCTCTCTCCTTTCAGATAACTCTAGCTTGTGTCAAGTTGACGTAAGACTTGCCAGAATAGTGAACAAGCCCGTAACTGATGCAGAATGCTACCTGCAATAAAGGCAGAGCACAATACTTCAGGAAAAAGATGACAGGGAAGGAATGGAATCAGGATTCTCTATAACAAAGCTAGGGAAATAGGAACAAAGATGCAAAATGGTACAGAGAGGAAAGTAGATCCATCTGTGCCAAAGGCTGAAGGGAAGGGGAGCTGGGATGGTGCAGCAAACTAAACTGCTAAGGGATGAGAGCATGCTCCAACAAAGGCCATACTCTACTCAGCAAACTGTGCAGGGGTGGGGCAGATGTCAGGAGAGGAGGACCACAGAAGCCTTTTGCAAACCATAAGGATTCCAATTATTCTCTGTTCAGAGTGTTAAAATGACAACTTTTATATTTTTGTATGATGTGGGAGTCCCTTCTGTGTACTGTAATGAATAAAGAAACTGCTTTGGACCTATAGCAAGGCAGAACTTAGGTAGGCAGGGAAAGCTAGGCTGAATGCTGGGAAAAAGAAGGGCAGAGTCAGAGAGAAGCCATGGGTCCTCTGCCCGAGACAGATGCTGGGAACATTACCCGGTAAGCCACTGCTATGTGCCGATACACAGATTAAAAGAGATGGGTTAGTTTAGGATATGAATAAGCAATAAATATACTTTAGCTATTGGCCAAACAGTATTGCAAATAATATGTTTTCTGCGTGATTATTTTGCATCTAAGTGGCCAGGAACAAACAAGTGGCCTCCTACAACACTTGTAGGCTTCTATCTGAAATATTTTTTACTAACATTTATTAACACTTATTTTGCAAAACGACTACTACACCATCGTTTCTAGTTTGATATCTGGATCCCATCAGACTGCTTAGTTCATTGGCCCTAGATAATACCTTTCTATTTGGCATTTTCTACTGTCTTTAAGCACAGCAGAGTGTTAAAACTAAATCTGTTGAATACACAGTGTTAAAAAAAAAATACATGAACAACAGAAGAACTGCAGACACAACTAACTGGACAAATGCAACAGACTCAATCTCAAGCTGATGCAAACAGTTTTGTCAGGCTTTCTACCCAGGGCTCTCCAGCTTGGCTGAGTGGGGCCACTTGCACCAGATCTATGACTGTCAAGCAAATGATGTTCTTAGACAAGTGAAACGAGCTCTTTTTCTTAATTGTGTTGCTAGCATTTAGAACTGAAACTGCACAGACAGCATTTTTCAGCTTGGCATTTGGAAAGTCTTATAGTGTGTTTTCTTTTTGAATCACATTCAGCTCTGTGATTCAGATGCTGTTTAAGAACTTCGTTTTTGTGTTTTCTATATCCACCTGATATAAAAACTTACATTTAAATTTAAAATACAATTCAAATTACTTTTTCATGTCAAATACCTAAACTATGTATCATACGGAAATACACAACGATACCATCTAATTTGTCAACTTAAGATTACCTGTTTGGTTATATACATGTATTGTACCATACAGTTTGATGGTTTATAGTCATCTAAAAATACATTACATTGATTTTAAAAATTTGTGTGTATTGTATGTGCTTAAAGTGAAGCTTCATGGGCAATTACCCCAATATTTTGATAAAATTACTAAATAATAATCAATACAGTAGAAACTGCCAAAGGTTAAAGTCTAAAATTTCTACTACTTTTTGTTTATTATTACAGTGCTGGGGATCAAATCCAAGGGCTCATGAATGCTACACAATTGCTCCACCACTGACATCCCCAGCCTTTAAAGCCCTATTTTAAATCCACTCAATGAGGCTTACTTTCACATCTAAAAACTAAAAAGTCTTCTTAAATGTAATATGACTAGAGTACATTTATCTTTTAATTCAATGAGATAGTGAGCTAAAGGTGCACCTGCAGAGTATATGTAGGCTTTTTTTTAAATCTTTGAAATAAAAATAACTGAGAGAGGGCAATTAAAATCTTAAGATGCAAAAATATGTTTCTATCAAAATTCTATTAAAGGTTTTAGGAATGTGTTTACAAAGACCTTCCCCACCAACAACTAAAAATAAGAAGCCATGTTTACATCAATATGGTAATTCATCTTAGCACCTGCATTAAAGAAGCCATTTATGATCCTCTGGAAGCGATTTCTAATTCTAGGAACGCATCGGGATGCATCTATAACTGGTACCATTGATCGGAGATCATCTCCTGTCACTGTGACCACCCACTCAGAGATACTTCCGTTTTAAAGACAAAAGTATCAACACTCCCTTGCCTCTGCAGATGTGACACCACTCTCAATTCTATAGTATACATGCGTGCTACAGATATGACAGTCTCATGTCCAGTGACCATAGGCAGACTATCACCATGGTGATCACCCTCACGTTGCCTGTATGCTCCCAGTTGGTTTCAACAGCTTGTTAAGAATCTCAAAAACTTTCTTAGCCACGATGGTGGAACAGTTGAAATCTGAAGCCGTTGATGGCTTGGGTCAATGATTCTTTCAATGAAGTATCTAATTCAAAGCAAGGTGAACACACTGGCATAAAGACACATGGCTTTCTATAATTATGGAATGCACGCATCCCATTTACACCTGCGCCATTTACAATAATCAAAACGTATAATTACTATATTCTGATTCTAATGTAAAACTAGCCATTGAGAACCAAACAACTGCCACAAGGAAGTGAGCGCCAAGCAACAAGTGACGCCTGTATTTTATTCTTGCATTTGCTCCACATAGTTACACTATCAGCTGATTTTTTTTTTGTCTTTATTCTCCATGGGTATTTCTTTCAGGCTTATTCATTTAATGAATTGTTTTAAAGTTTCAAAATTAAGTCATGCATGCTTATTAACAAATGATGACTTTTGACATGAATAATCAGAACTTTCGTGAAAGCAAAAGCATGCATCAGACACAGCAAGTTTTACTAAAAACAATCACTGAACAGACATGGTGGTTAGTGGAGATGGAAGTGGAAGAGCAGACCTCACAATCCCTTTCTGTTTAGTTCCCTTACTCAGCTCTCCCAAGTTCAGCGTTCGTACACTAAATAAACCAACCATTGTGAGACCATGAATCAATTCTTATATTCTAAACATAACTCTCAGTTCACAGTTACAAAACTTGAAAAGCACCACAGAAGCAAAATGATCATCACGAAAGCGATGGAAAGCCAAATGAGGTTAGTTTTTATTTTGTTTCTTTTACCTTTGCAAAACCTTTGGCAATCAAGGGTCCTTAAAAACTTGAGCACTGTGGTCCAGGCAGGAAAGTCCACCAGTCCTAAAGATGAAGGAGGGATGCAATGCCCTCCTTTGCCGGGAACAGAGCAGGCTGTTTCAGGCTTTCCACCCACCTCCTCCTCCCTCCCGGAAAGAAGGCTAAAGGCAAGCAGAGGGCTCAAAGTCCAAGGAAGCAGAGAAAAGCAGTCCTGGGAAAGTCAGGATGTTGAATTTCCACACTTTAATTTCTGCTTCCACTAGCAAACAGTGTTGAGAGAAAGCAAAGCAAGAAGCATAAGATAGCGCAAACCTAGTGGTGGCTGTCTTAAAAGAGAAAAGAATAGAGTTCAGCCAGGCACAAAGGTCTCCATGGCAACAGTGAATTTAGACCCCACCGGCATTATTTATGCAACATTTCATCTCAAAAGGACCCTCCCACTAGCCAGCCTAGCAAATTCTAGTTTTCTAATTTTCCTCTCTCTTGCCCCAGATTTGTACCTGGGTTCTCAGCTATCCTTATCTGAATCTGAAGAAACAGAGCAAACAAAAACAGCATCAACACATTTTTTTTTAAAAAAAGCAGAGATCATAAAATAAGATTCGCAGACCAATTCTAGATGTTGACTCCTGTGTGAATTAAAAAGCAAGATTGTCCCTACTTCCTATTATAGGCAAGGCAGTGCCGGTTTCAGAGATGGACAGCTGTTGGATAAGCAAGTGCTTATTCTTATTATTGTGGGTCTCAAAATGAGGTTGCAAGCCAAAAGAATAAAATGAGGCAAAAACTTAAGGTGGTCAACAAATGTACAGAAAAGAAACCTGTCTAGATGCTGACTTTAGAGCTAAATTTTACATATCGATATAATCTTTCACCCACTATAGCTACTGTATACCTCTAACAAAATCTTATTCTCTCAATTTTAGCCAAAAACAAATGCTGCAGCTTTAAAAGAATTTAAATTGAACTGTGGGCCAAATTAAGAGCAGTTCAACTTTATAACTAGATGAGACAAAGAAAGTAACTTGCAACTGAGATTGTGCCCTGATGTAACAAGGTTGCTGTGAGCATCCAGAGCCTCTTGCTTTAATTCTATAACTGGAGACAACTATAAGCTCTCAGGATGATGTTGGCTGAAATATAAAAGATCTCTACTACCCATCTTACAGATGTTCAATTTAAGTTCGGTTCACACCAGCACTAAGTGTGGTATTCTGGTTGTTTTTCTATTGCTGTGATACGACACTATAACCATGGCAATTATAAAAGAAAGTGTTTAATTTTGGGCTCGTGGTTTCAGAGGGCGAGTGTCCATGACCATCATGGCATGGAACATGGTGAGAAGCAAGCAGGCATGGTGCTGGGGTAGCAGTCGAGAGTTCCTATCTTGAGACACAGTGACAAAGCAGAGAGTCAGCTGAAAATAACATAGGCTTTTGAGACCTCCAAGCCTGGCCCTAGTGATGCTCCTCCTCCAATGTGACCACACCTCCTAATCCTTCCCAGAGACCTCTACCAATCAGGACCCTTCCCAAAGAGCTCTACCCATCAGGACCCTCCCACTAGCCAGCCTAGCAAATTCTAGTTTTCTAATTTTTCTCTCTCTTGCCCCAGATTTGTATCTCGGCTCTTAGCTATTCTTATCTGAATCTGAAGAAACAGAGCAAACAAAAACAGCATCAACCCATTTTTTTTCAAGGAACCTATGGAGGTCACTCTCACTTAAACAACAACACATACTAACCTTGTAAAATGAAACTGTGATTTTTTTTTAAAACAGTGCAAGCTTATTAAAACGCCAAGGTTTAAGCGACTCTTTGGTGGGTAAAGGCTTGCCAAAGCAGGAAGTCTTGGGTTTCAATTCCCATGGCCCATATTAAATCAACTGAATTGAGTAGCATGTATATGTAATTCCAGCTCAATCCCAGCCATGGAAGGTGAAGATAGGTGGGTTCCTGGAAATTTACAGGCCAGCTATCCTGATGTTCCCACTGCAGCAGCAAAAAATAAAGAGAGCCTGTCTCAAATAAGGTGGGAGACAAGGGTTAACACGGAAGGCTGTTCTGACATCCATATATAAGCTGTGTGCCATCTCTCTCCTCTCTCTCTCTGTCTCTCTCACACACACATCACAAATATATCAAATGTGCACATCAAATACATACATGACACACGCATATAAAATTCAAAGTTGTGGGAATAGCTCAGGCAGTAAAGTCTACCTAGTTTAAGCCCCAGAACCCGGCTTTTAAAAGCCAGGCATGTTAAATCCGTTTAGGGGAGGTGATGAAGAGATGGACCCTGGGCTTGCTGTCAGGCAGCCTAGTTTAGTTAGTGAGTTTCTCACCAATGAGAAACTCTGTCAAGAAGGAAAAAAAAACACAAAACAAAATACAAAAAAACAAAACCATGACCTGAAAAACACAGCAGAGGCTTTCCTGAGGGTTCCACATTCATGCATACCTGTGTGTGCATGCACACATACACATACATGCACACACATTCAAAATTGCATGTTAAATCAGATACAGAACACTTTCTTAGCCATCAGGGTCCTGAATTTAACCCCCTTCCAAAGCTACCGAAACAATAACAAAAGTGACCAGTATTAAATTTCATAGATTATATTATACTTCTAGGCCCAACATTCTCCACTCCAATTTCAATAGTGTTTTTAGTATAATTGCATCTCTGAATCTAAATTTCTCATCTCAATTTGACTTGCTTTTCTTTTTCTTCTTCCTTTCTTTTTATTGGTACTGTATTCAGGAAAGTTTTGCGAAAACAGTCCACGTGAGTCTATTTTCTGTTAATGCCCACTGGAGATGGTTTTTCTGTTGCCTTCAAGGAAGGCAAATTCTCATTACATAATCCCAGAAGGGAAGAGTCTCCAACAGCTGGTACACCACACACTGACTCTTTGTGAATACGTTCCTGGGGTCCTGCCAGGTTTCGTAGGTACAGAAATCAAACATATGCACTGTGAGTCAAGAGTTTTCCGCCCAAGTCATTCTAAAGGAAGCATCCTGATGCCGTCCAACACTGAGCCCTGAAGGAAAGGTGTGGAAAGCTGGCTATTTCCTGTCTGTAAACAGCGTACCCAGGTAAGGAACGCTGTAACAGCTGATGGGCCTTCTCCCACCCAAGTATCTTCGGTATCTACCACCTTCCTTTGGCTGCTTTTCTTCTTCCCGCTTTGTTTTCCCTGCTCCTCCAATGTCTGTCATTTCTTTTGATGCTTCTGAGACAGTCTCACTTGAGCAAAGGGTTGATTTCTTTCTCTACTACTCTATTTCCCATGAGTTCAGTTATACTTTTCATACCTTGCCTTACATCTATTTTGATTTATATTTTCATGATTCTAAGTTTTGTTAGGTTATATGATGAACATAGTTAACCTCTTACAGCACTTGGAAACAATGCTTTTGTTTTGGAGTTATAATTTCTGGATCTTTTGTACATTGCTGGATCTCTTTCTACTCTTTCTGATTTATTTCTGCATTTTAAATTTATAGCACCAGCATAGTAAGATTTAAAGCCCTTGATATATTATTTGCATTATGGAAAATCTATCTTAACTGATGTCCATAAGAGTGGAATGGAATGGAAGGGTACGGTGCACAGAACTGGGGAAGTGGCTGTCAAATGATGCTGCAGCTCTTGTGCCAGCCTCAGTTCCAGTCCCAGTCTCAAACGAGTTTCATCTCACGGGCATCTGAACTGAGGTTCCCTGCCCATGGTGTCCCTTTCTTATTGACTTTATCACTTGGCATTTCAGCTGAAGATTCCAGTTAGGAATCTAAGCCTCTCCTCTCCATAAACTGTTCTTGCCCCCTCCTGTCCTCCTTCATAAAGTAAATATGTATTCTTATGTTATCAGGAAAGATACACCTAAATTCAACATATCACAATATCAGGCATACTCTGCTCCTAACATGATGATAAATAGAATTTTATATTCCCACCACTATTTTGGTGTTTGGTTCTTTTCCAGTGTTCACATGAAGTAGAATGACTCCAGCTTGTGAGACTGTACAAAAATGGTTGATGGGAAATCCTAAACACACATGAGTTAATACCTGTTCATGACAAATTCAACAAAACTTTTCAGCTTCAAACAAACTAACAAACAAACAAAACTTTCAGGAGCTAGAGATAGAATTCCAAGGCAGAGCCCATACTCAGTATACCACAGGGTCTTGGGCTCAAATCTCAGCCATCAGAACAAAGGAATACATAGTAACCTTAGAAAACTAGGAGAACACAGGAATCCTGTGATTTGGCAACAACAAAACAATGGAAAACAGGAACCATATTTCATTTGTGTCTTCGTGTTTCTATAAATAAAATTGAAAAATATAAAATACGTAACTATTAATTAAATTTGATGAATTAAGGAAAAAGGAGAGCCTGTTATGCATATACCAGCACACCAGACCTCACTTACTGAGATGCTCCCAGTGGTCTTTATGCTACAGTAATTTGTGTCTCATAACTAAAACAGATGCAGAGGGACATATGTGCACAGTGGACTACTACTCAACGAAGAACACGCATCCGCAGAAGCCATATATGACATTAAGACTGAGTCTGAACAAATGATAACAAGCCAGCTGCTCTTGATGACTTAAGAACTTTTATATCTGTGTGCTGCACATAGAAATAAAGTCCCAGGAGAGTGAGGATGGGAACATAACTCATGAGTGAATACAGCCAATGTACATGATAAACTTGAATGAAAATGTCATTAAACTCATTACTATGGAAAATGAATATATGTTAATAATGTTATTTTTATACATACAAGATGACTTAATCACACTAATTACCAGGTATTTCTAGAAGTTTACAGGTAATGCAAGACACATTAATAGTTAAAATTCATAGCAAACATCCCATAGACACAAGATGAATGAGGACTTTGATGTCTCAGGGTATATCAGAAATTATGTCATATGTCTTAGTGTATATCAGAAATTATGTTATATGTCTCATTGTATATCAGAAATTATATCACACCCATTTTGGCATAAAGACTAAACCATATCCTACTAAAATTTTAAGTCCTAAATTACTTTCAATGCTAGATTTTTGGAGGCTATAGCAGGAATGTGCATTTGAAAAGTACAGCATTATTTTTTTTTTTTATTTTTATTTTTTTTCCATACATTGTTTTGTTTTATTTTTTCCATTCAAGAACATAATTAAAGATAAAAAAAAAATTTTTTCCTTTCTTCCCCTTCTCCCGGTCCCCTCCCACTACCCCCCACCCCTCCTCCCTCCCGAAAGTTGGCAGATGGAGAACCCACAAACAATGACACCAGGACCTATCTCTTCTGCATGTATTAACTTTTTGAGAACCGAGTCTTTTTGAGTACAGCATTATTTAGCTACTAAATATTCATGAGTAAAAAAACCAAAACATTATAACCTCAGAGATTTTTAGCAATATCACTGAAAAGAAAATGATTTTAGTTTGTAAAGACTAAAAGCAGAACTCAGGGGCAGGAGAAGAGCCATCATGTAATACAGGATCACCAATTTAAAAACAATTCGGTATGCTGTGGCCTTCTCATACCATGACAGAAACAAAGTTATATTTAATGACTTGACTTTATCTTTTAATTGTACATTCAGAGTGGAAGAGAAGTATTACTAACACTGAAAGCTAACACCTGATTTTATAAGCAGGTGGCTTTGTAGTGATTTATAATTAAGTGCCACATCAGCATGTAAATTTTCTATTTAATATGACTTTTTATATTTCTACAAGTTTTTTCCTAGCTTACATCTTCCCAGAAATTTTGTCTTTCCATTTTGTGAGAATAAGCAGTCCTCCACAAGAGTCTATAATTCTATTCATTCTCCTTCCCAAGTCTATGTTCTAAAATGACACGTGATAGACAATCAAATGACCGAGTTGGCCTTCCAAGGGCCATGGAGAGTCTACAGCAGGGTGGTGCTGTAGCAAACAATTGCAAGGAATAACGGGGCTGGAGCTGGCTCAGCTTTTCACACATGCAGTTATCTCTGTGGTCCATGGACAAGACAGATTGTAGGAGATGGCGAAGGGACGGAAAGGAGAAAAGAGGAAGGAAGCTGAAAACTGTGTGGACTTCTGCCTAGGACTTAACAGTGAACTTCTCAGATAAAACCAGAGCCCTGGTGCGATCCCTGGCTTCCCTGAACTATGGAAAGCTGGCTAGACACAAAGCGAGTCTCTGGTTACTGAGACTACAATTGCATGTCTTCACACACGAGCTCATGTTTGTCAACTGGGGTAAACTAGAACTCTGTCAAGAAGAATGCAGAACACTGTAAATCTCCCTAATCACACATGTTACTGTTACTACTTGTTCCATCTAGGACCTCACATGAAGCAAATTACATGCTCGCCTTTGTTTTATCTCAAAGTAAAGCTCCAGCAAGACAGATTAACAAACAAGGCTAGTTGTAGCTTTCCATCCTGGCATGAAACTAACTTTGCCGTGTTAGGGGCATTCTCGGTTTCTCAAGCAGGATTTGAACTCGACCATCCCGGCAGCACTTCCTTGACCCCTCAGCATTCTTGATGTCGTACATAATTAGTCCATGAAATCTGTGACTCGTGTTTTCAGGAAAAAATAAAAGTTGAAGACTAGAATTCCTAGACTACTGAATACATGACAGCAAGTTGTGCTGGGTTTACTCTTAATATATGGTTTTCTACCAAATAATAGAAACAAAACAAATGTAGGATTCCCACTTGTAGAGGAGTCACTGTCTTTCTCATTCTTTGACACATAGCCACACAGGCACACATGTAGGAAAGCACTGGCAGAATGTAATACAGTTTTAAATTACAAAAGACAGTTTCCTTGTGGCACAACTAAGACAATTTTTCTGTTTATAACTGGGTGGAGAAAGTCTACTATATTTTACTCTTTATGTCCGAAGTGCATATTTAAGACATAATCTTTGAAGAAAATACTCAGTCCACCCAATTGCTAAGAATTGCAACTTAATGACACAGCATTAAAAATGACATTTGTTTCTGTTTTTCGCATCCTTATCTCATTTCTTTATTCTTATATTTTTCTAACATTTATATAAAGTGGTCATCATGAGTAATACCCTGTCAGAACAGAGTAAGCCCTGTTTCTTTGCTTGGATTTACATATTATTCTGTTGCCCTTGGCCAGGGCACTGGAGGAATACCAATAAGAAAGCGCACATGACTGAGCACTTTAAGTTCTTCACACAGTGTGCTTGGCTAAGACCCTGGCGAAAGAGACTATTTGAAAACGATTTCTGCATGCAGACACACACATGCACAGAACCCACACTGAGACGCGAAGAAACACTTTAAAACAAGTATGAGTAAATTCTTGAAAACATACTACCACTCAATATATCAGATCATATTTACATAAGTATATGTATAGACCTATTCCCTGTATGTTATGCAGTACTTGAGTAGATGCCAGGACAGTCTGTCCCCTATCTCAAGAGTTAACTTTCCCCTTGGGCAGCTAACTGTAGTGGACTGGAATGGTGGTGTTGTAGTCATTAGGGTAAAGGAATAAACAAGGCCTGGTTGGCTCATTACAACCAGCATTCCATAACTCTTGGACTTTAGTATTCTCTTTATGCTTTAGGTTGATGGTCTTTGGTTAAAAAAATCCAATAATACTATCAAGCAGCCTACTATCAATCCTTCACAAAATTATACTCTGTTATATTTCTTCTCAGATAGCTAAGATAAAGCCTTACGTACATTCTCTGTCTTACAGTAGGGTTAGTTGTGTGTGCAGTACCTTAGGGTCATAGATTCAATGAGATCAAACTAATTTGTAATGAAATCATTTTGGGGTGGGGCTACGATTGGTGTGTGAAGTGCTTGCTGTGCAAGCATGAAGAAATGGGGTGCTCATGACATGAGATTTTGTGTAGGTGAAACAAGATTGCATGAGACCATTACTGAGCTAATACTCAGCTTCTACATAAAAATAGAGCTTTAGGATAGAGAGGGGTGGATTCCATTAGCATGTAGGATAGACAGTGTGGCTAATCAGTAAGCACTGGGCTCTATGAGAGACCCTGTCACAAAAAGAAGGTGGAAAAATAATTGGGGAAGATATCTCTAAGTCAAATTCTGCCCTGAACATGTGCCATTGCTAAACAGGTCCCACCCCAGCCCAACACACATGGAGAATTTTGCTCATATGTGGTAGTACTCTATATGACTTCAACACAACTCACAGTGGGAGCAGAACCTTGCCATTCGTTGATATATTCATAGCATCATCCTTTGTGAATTTTGAAGCCTTTTATATAAGACTCTGATGTATCTTTCTTCATTCCTGAAATTTTCACACACGTCTATGACACCAGGAGCCATAACTGTATGCCACAACTTAAGCTGGTTCTAGGATTAATATTGAATTAGTAAGTGTCCACTTTGATTTGCTCTCAGTTCTGTAGAGCTCCTAAATACTGAAGTCTGTCCCTTTGTATCTCCAGTGCACTGAGAATGGAGGGATTCCTTGGCATTTGAGAACTACTCTCACACAAGTACTGAGCGAAAAGGAAGGCTCACTTAGCTCTGTTTGTCCATGCTACACTTTTTAACTCGTGGTCTGACTTTAAAATAAGCAGACCCCAGTCTACAAGGTGAGTTATTTACTTATGAACATCCTGGACCAAAAAAAATATCTAAAGAATAATAAAACTAAGAATAATCAGTGTTCTACCACAGGTCATTTCCCTGGCTATCAAGAGTAACTTATCCCTCTACTACTGAAAGTGCTTCTGTACATACCTTCTTATAAGATAGGAAACAGTGATATTTGAGATACATCAAAACAACAGCTTAGGCAAAAGATGGGAATTTCCACATTTTATGAACACATTCCAGTGATGTGGATTATGACCTCACTTCACCAATAAAAAAACAGATTGCAATTAAACAATTTTCCCCACATCACACAGACTTCAAGTGGTAGAAGCTATTTTTGAATTTTAGCAGCTCAGAGTTCTTGCCCATTAGTGGCCAGTGTTTACTCATGAAGTTTTCAGTCTATCTCGTAGGAGTCACACCTCGGATGTATTGATTATACTCTTAAAATGTTCACATGATGCTGAAGGCTCAAAATTTCCCTTCCACTTCCATCAGAACACAGCACAGTTCTTGTGAGAGCCTCCAGTTCCGCCAACATCAACCAAGTTCCCTGGGCATGAAAAGCTGTGGCTGTCTCCCTTCCAATCTATGCACTAAACAATTTCTCAACAAACATGATTTCTCCAGTCATTTTAGTCACAGTGAAAGATACATAACATACCCCAAAATTTAAAATCCTGTGTATGAATACATTTGAATGGTGCACTTACAGTTCCTTAAATGAAAGGAAACATATCTGCTTTTACCTTTAAATAAGCCTCCTGTAGAAAGGTTTGCAAATTGAAGAGATGCAGTGTCTGCCACTTAGTCCTTTAATAACAGGACTGAAGGTGAAGGGCCAAAAAAATCTCTGCTAATGCATACGAAAAGCATGGGACACAGTCAAAAGTAGATGCCTTTACTGCACATTTTCATTAGTATCTGTTCATGACATTCTCTCTCTCTCTCTCTCTCTCTCTCTCTCTCTCACACACACACACACACACACACACACACATACATACACACACACATACACACACACACACACACACACTAATCAAAAGAAAGTGCATACCCCAACAAAAATATACTTGTCAGTCTGTCTTGCAAGTCAGGATGCTACAGTTTCTGCAAAACTAGAAGAAAATGTCATTTGCAGCAGACCTTTTACCTCTGATAGATTTTTAATGGCACTTGTATAGTTACTGATTTTTAACACAGCAGGATTTATGATGTTTAAGTTTTACAAATGCATTTATTTATCATGTGTATGTGTATTGTGTGGTAGAGAGAGGCAAAGTAAGTTTCTGTGAAATTAGGAATTCTTCTTCCATCATGTTCATTCAGGGATTGAACTCAGATCATCTGGCTTAGTGACAAGTGTCTTTATCCATCAAACCATTTCACCAGCCCTAATTTTTCCAATTTAATAAAATTATTGGGGGATTTTCATTAATTTTTTGCAGATGAAATTGTCAAAATTCCAAGAGTATTTTTGCCATGTGTTTCATTTTCTCAAAATTCTACAACCATGATGACAAAAGAAATAAAATTTTATTTTGTTTTTTAACTTTCTCTTCACTTTTGCTAATTCCTAAAGTTCGTACAAAAATCAGCTCCTCTAATCAGCTCTGATCAATGGGGGTCAAGGGTAAAATGTACCTGACAATGTGTCTAGCACAACTGTGGCTTGACCTGACTCAGGACAGCCAGAGAATGAAGAAAAGAGGAGCACACAGACACGTGTACAGAAAGCAGGGAGCAGCACAGATGTGCGCTCATGTACTAGGAAACATGCAGAATTGAGCATGTTTGTTATGTACACGGCAGGAGGATGACTTAGCCAATCATTGATAGGTCACCTCTTAGTCCAAAAGTCTCATGCTGTAAACATCTGGAAAGAGAAGGTGGCAGCTGCTAGTGTTTTCCCACACTGAGAGCATTGACACTCAGAGCAGAAAGCCACACTTTCAAGCCTGATCTTGGGAGCAAGGATTTGGGTCTAACACGCCACGCCCATGTTGGCACATCCATTCAGGACTTTATCTGATCTTCAAGCACCCATTCAAGACTCTCTTGGCTCCCCGCAGAGCTCAGCTCTGGAACTTTCAGGTCAACTAGACTTTGCACTTGGAATTTTAGGCATGGAATCCTATACATAGACACAGATAGACCTTAAAGCATTTCATCTCTGAAATTAAAGTCTAACAGAAGATCATGTGACACTCATGTTGGTGTATGTACAAAAAACTCGAGTCAACACGTTTTATGTGTTGACAATGTGCACCAACATACTATTTGATGACTGAATTGTTTCAATGATGAGAGATAGAACATAGACTCAGTCATCTAATATCTTAAGAGTTGAACTTACTTTGTGCCTGGGAACCTACAGGTGGAAGATTCTGCATTTTGTTGATGGCATTCTCTTTTCATCCAGTTTATACTCTAAGGAGTTCCACTTAAGAATTGGCTTGATATGAATCAACTGAAACTACTTTTGGGAAGTCTCAAATACTGTGGTGGTTTTTTTGTCTTTGAAGTACAACCATAACTATAGGTTTGAGCTGAAATGATCTATGTCTGTATTATGTGACTCAAATTCCCTCATCTAATATTGGTGGCTGTCCAAGACAGTCAATGAAGTAGTTATGATCAAGGCGATATACATATAGCTGATACTATGGAGCAACCAGGAATCTAAGCATTTTTACCATCTACAGCATGAGGGGAGGAGTCTAAATATATATATGTGTGTGTGTGTATACATTTATGAATATATATGTTGTTTATGTGGGCTGCATTCAGTTTATGGAAAGTATTCATTGAGTCCTAAATAAGAAATATTAATTGAGAGACAAGAAAGTTAAAAATAGCTTTTGTATAATATGTGCCTAAATTTTTCTCTACATGACATGTCTTGTGCTTTGTTTTTTAAAGTAGAACAATATGCCAACAAATGAACAAATTTTTAAAATGAATTCTAGCACAGGGCATTATTATTTCAAAATTACTGAGCAGAACAGTTACAGACAATGATAGTACTAATGAAAGGTTTGATCTGGAAAGAAATGTCATCAATTGCCAAGGCAGGAATAGAAAGGAAATGAGAAGGCTGATGGGGAAAGAATTCATGAGGAACACGTGGGTGGGTGCTGGGAAGAGATCTGAGAGTTCTTGTTTGCTGATGCCACTGGAAGCCCAAAGGTACAGCCTGAATCAAATTAACGAAGCACAAAGAATCCTGTGTCCAATGCCTATTGTTCTGCTAGTCCCCCACACAGACATAGACACATTCTGAAGCAACTCATCTCTGATATTAAAGTCTAACTAGTGAATATGTAACAATGTGCTCTCATATGTACATGTAAGAACACGTAAGAACACATTGCATGTATTCATAATATTGACTAATAGATAATTGATAACTATAGAAAAGTAGTTTCACAGGTGGTTCCTTTTCTCCATGAGAGCCACTTTTAAGCATATGAACTAATAAAAATGATTAGTTTGTTGTCCCTGCTACTCTATACTGATGATGTCTTTCATTACTGTAGACAATAAATAGTATATTTTCTATATGAATTTTATTTTTTGTGGAAATTTTTTCCCTAAATAATCATGTTACTAACTGAAATAGATTTAATTCAGGCTATTAAAAATAAAATTTAGATGTTAAATTTTAATGTGATATGTTTGAAAATCTCTAATCATTTTAAATTTATTTAAATTATTTTATTAGATTTAATTGGAAATATTTAATTCTTTAGTTCTTAGAAGTCATTATTATTTTAGGAAGTTAGAATTTTCTAAATGAGAAAATCTATCATTATGATAATACATGAATATATCTCCCATCTCATGGTTTACAAAATGATCCTAAATAAATCATCACTTGATATTCTCAATAATCTTTCAGGGACTTATTAATATCCAAAACTAGAAAGTTATTATGAATTTAATAACTATGTTAATTTACACCACCACAGCATTCTTTTTCTAATTGAAAATAGATTCTTCTCTCATGCAAAACATCCCAACCACAGATTCCCCTCCCTCCACTTCTCCCATCCCCTCGCTCTCCTCCCCAGATTCACTTCCCCTCTGACTCCCTTCAGAAAGGGGCAGGCCTCCAAGAGACAACCACCAAATATGGTATGATGAGATATACTATCACAAGACAAAAGCCCTCATATCAAAGCTTGACAAGGCAACTCAAGAGGAAAAAAAGAGTCCCAAGAGCAGGCAGAAGAGTCAGAGACAAACCCATTCTCATTGTTAGGAGTCCCACAAAAACACCAAGCTAGCAGCCATGACATGCACAGAGGGCCTCGGGCAGACCCATTACTAAACTGTCAGGCTAAAATTACAGACAATACTCAGGCACCTATTAATATATAACTAGGTAGTCAGCCCTGCTTACAGAGAACACACATAGGTGCTATTACATCTTACACCATTTACCAACCGCCTCCAATTCCACATGCAGGAATTTCTAGAAAAATTTTCTACAGGGTTAAAAGGGAGCCCCTTCCTCCTAATAATCCATTGTTCCCATGGTTCAGGCAGGCAGCAACAATACTCTAGGAGTTTAGACCAACAGAAATTAGTGAAGGAGTCTTCTTCTCTTCTTAGGAAAATGAAGAACATTTCTCTTTTTATCCATCGTGTTATTATAAAGGGCTCCACCACAATAATTTAACTTTTAATGCTGGGAACTGCTCACAGCAATGCCTCACTGCTTCTGTATTAACATAGTATAATTATAAATTATAGGGAGAAGTGTATGTGAGTTATTTATTTTCATTGTTGGTACCAAGAAGAGTTCCGTGATTTTTGTCATCTGGAAAGATCTGGGAATTAAAAGCAGCACAAAAGAATACTTCTCCTCAATCAAGTTCCCCTGGGCCGCATGTCAGTACGCATAATAATCATGGTGACACTCCACAGTGCTAGTCAAACACTTTCTCAGCAGTAGCAGCAAGAAACAAGGCCACTGCCCTTTGGCCAGAGAGACCAGAGTGTCTCTTCCAGTCAACCATCCAGATGGAAGAGTGACACGCTAAGCCACTGGGAACACTAATGGAATAGACTTACAAAATTCAGAAATGAACAGGAAACAAGTGCACAAGTTCACTTTCTTTTTAAATACTGAAATAAAAACCACTACACCTTAATACTGCTTTTCACTTATCAGGCTGAATGTATTAAAGACACCGGTGGGAGAAGCCATCTCTGCACAGCATCAGTGAGAAGATGGACCTGGTACATTACATCACAGGAAATATTAATGATTTGCTGGGGTACCTTAGTAAGGATAAATAAATTAGTTAGCAATTTAAGTGGAACGCTAAGAACAGAGTGTTGTGTATCATTCTGTGAAGAGGAACAGAGAAGACTTCACAATAGGTGTGTTAACAACACAGCAAATTGTTGAACGTTTGTGCCTTTAATTCTAAAATGGAGCTCACACTAACCATCAGCTAGGATGCTTACATTAGACTAAATCCCAGCAGGGTTCCATCTACAGTTAACAAACTAGATATCTAACTTTTCAGGGTAACACTGTCAGCTGCGGTTCTCAGAATATATTGTTAACTGTCGTAAGTTTCAGAGCATGCCAACACACCATCCTAGGCAGCAAACACCATTAGTTGAGCTGCATTTTACCATTCTAATACTGTACTTGCAGACTGTTTTCAAACTTAGTACCGTTTCCCAGTGTCACTATGAAGCCCTGATGTACTTCAGGGCTCTCACCAAAACTTTTGTCCTTAGATCACCAAGGTTATCCATCCATATATCTGCTTTGAATTGAAAATAAACTGCAAACTCCAAGAAATCCAGAGAAATGGCTAATTATAGACTTAGCAGTATGTGGTTTTATTATCACATTATTTTTTAAACCCAGAAAGATTATACTCCTTAAAAATAAAGGGCAATAAATACAGAGCTTAAACTGGGGATAAATTATAAATACAGAAGTCTATTATATAACCAAATGAATTATGACCTTAAGAAATTTTATTTTCTCATTCATTCATTCACTAATTCACAGTTATTCATGTCCTGCTTTGTTATGGACACTTTACTGAGGGATAAGGAAGCTGACAGATGTGACCACACTTCCAAACAGTGTACAGCCCACTTTAGCTGGGAAGCAATATCTGCCTCCCACTGCTTCTTCTAGGAACTGCTCTATCTCTGCTAAGCAAGTCAATTTTTTCATTTCTACAGTGAATTTCTTGCAGTAAAAATTTAATCATGGCCTAACAGATTAAAAGAGTATTCCCTTTTAAACTGACAAATGTACAGTATTAAAATAGAGTTCACAAATAGTTGGTTACTGTCCTATCATATATAGGTAGTAAAGAAAAGAAGACTGTTTCTATCACACGTTTTCAAGCACTCGTATTCCCAGGTTGGTTCTCCTTTGCCCATGCAGTCTCGATTGCTTTACAGAAGAAGACAGAAGAGATTCCTAAATTTCATGATCTACAGGTACTGTTTTAGAAAAGAATAAGCCCACCTACTAGTTATAGAAATCATGTAGGGAATTATAAAGGAAGCTACTGTAATTACCCAGAAACAGTGGGGACTGGAACTAGGATGGCTGTAGTGGAGAAGATAGACTGTGTCAGCCTGGAACTAATGAGAAAAGTCTGCTGTTAGTGGAAGAATTACATCCCCTCATTTACAGTTCCGTGATTAAGCACTCACCTGGGTTCTACTGTGAAGGGGCTTTGAAATTAGCATAAGCTTTCTAGATAGTTGACATAAAACAGGAAAGCTTTAGAATCATCCTGGTTAATCAAATTAAATCACAGGATCCCACAGACATCAAAGATGCTATCTTGCTGCAGTCAGAGTAGTATAGAAGAGACCTGAGTTGATAGAGCTGATCTCAGAGAGAAGGGAGCCAAAGAATATAGGCAGTCTCGCCAAGTGGTGATGATACTTAGCACCAAAACAGCAAGGGATCAGAGATCCCCACACCTGCATTGGATAACACTGCCTACGTAAGCCAACAACCTTGGTAACAGAACGGCTGTGTGCTAGACCTCCAGAAAGGAATCTACTACACTTACTGCGCCTTGACTTCATGCCAATGAGGGGAATGTTGCTCTTCAGAGAAAGAAATCCTTACTTGGCACAAGCAAGAGTTTGTGCTACAATTGTGGTTACAATTGGATAGAGCAGCAACACAAAACCAACTAGCAGTAGGCTCGTACTAGAAAGGACTAAGGGAAAGGAGAATTTAGACGGGTCATGTTAGAACAGAGTTTAGGGGCTCAGGGCTCTGTGCTGAGCTGGAGGTCAACTTTGGGAGAGGGACAAAGCAACATTCAGTTTGAGTATTCTGAGCTTGAGATGCCTGAACGTTTTGCAGCTGACAATGAGAAGCACACATCTGGAGTTCAGTGAGACATGAGGGGTGAAAAGCATACGCTGTATCATGAACATGAAAATTATACATGATAAAGTAGAGTTGCACATGTGCTCCAAGCAATACTGATGAAGACAGAAAGCCTTCAGAGTGCACTTACAAGTCAGGAAAGTCATTAGCATTAAGAATGGGAAGAGCAGACTAAGCTATAAGCGAAAAAAATCTTGGCATCCGGATCCCAGAACACGTAAATTTGACTATTTTTAGAGATAGAGTATTTATAGAGGTAATAAAATTGGAAGGAGGTCATTAGGAAGCTCAGCATCCTATTAAGAAATCAGTGACCTTGTAAGGATTGAGAATGCAAGACAGAGGCTTGCACACAGGGAGCATGCCTCACCAACATAACAAAAACGGACCAGCACAATGCTTCTACAAGCTGAGGGACAGCCGCAATGGCCTATAGTCCACCAGAGACCAGGGGTGGACCATGAGGCTGCTACACCTTCTCAGTCTCAGAGGGATACAGATTTGCTCTTACACCTAGAACTGAACTTCTGACTTCAGGATTGGGATGCTCAATGACTGATATTTAAGCCAACCCAGTGACAAGTCACTTTGTGATAGCAACCCTAACAAATTAACTGACACAGAGTTTAGGAAAACTGGCCACTGTCATAGCCAGCCAGTTGTATTTTGAGCATGATGGCCTTCACCCAAACTACAATAAATGAAAGAGATAAAAATATGACAACAAAAGATAATCTGTTCATCCAATTACAACAGTAATCATCATTTTAAATGTTCAAGTATTAAGAAACAGAAATCGAGCATTCATTATCAAGCATAAATTGGCTTACAAACTAAATCCTTTTATTACATGATCTGTGGCAAAATCTATTGAGATTCAATTGGTACAATTAACTATTAATCCTGTATGAAAAATTATGGAAAGAAAACTACTGATATTCTTAACTATGAAGCCATTTATGCATAGCAGTCTTTGTGTTTATCCAAGTAATGTTTTATTTAACTTAGAACAGTTAAAAATGTCAAACTGTCAACAATCCAAATGGCAAAAATTCAAAATTCGAGCTGAAAGTCTGTGAACACGGCAGGCATCTAACCCCCTCCAACTTGAAAAGGAGCATACCTTCTGCTATAAGCAGAAATTGATACATAATTAGGCCTCATGCAAAGAATGTGTTTAAGGTTGACACTATGCATTATAATACATTCTCAAGTCCATTATAAAGCATGAAAAAGAACCCAGAGGGAATATACTCTCATAAAATGGAGCAACTTTGAATTTTACCAACAATTTGCAACAAGCTCTGAAATAGAATGTTTTGTGCTAAGGGCACTATAGACTGACTCAAGGCAACAGAAACTTGGAAGAGTCCTGCGAAATTCTGAATCACTATGATTCATAGAAACCCAGAAACTACATAGTTAGAAGTAGAAATTAATGCAGAGCTATCTCTGACCGGCCTAAGGCTTTAAGTATCATCTATATGCTGATGGTTTCCGAGGCTTTCATCTCAGTTCTGTGTCCCTGTGGAGCTCTGGGCTCATCCAGCCAACCACCTTCCTCCCCCTTCCTCTTGGTATTTATTTATCTGACTTCTTGAAGTTCATGCCCCAGAACAGGTCTGTTAGTTCTCTGGTTATCCCTGCCCAATCCCTCCTAGTCTTCCTAGTTCTTGTCATCCCCACCTCTGTAAATGAGATCTTCAGCAGTGTAGGCCTAGGGGATAGAAACTTGGCTGAAGAGTTCAAGCTAAGTTGCTTTTCCTTGCACACCACAAAAATACATCAGGCAGATTCTTTTCAGTCGACTCTCCTGCAAACTGTACTTTGGACCATTCCCATGAATGCTACTAGCGTCAATTACCCACCCTTCTCTGCTCTAAATATCTAGCTTGGTGCAGTACTCATCTATAGATCCAGTTACTCAAAAAGGCTGAGGAGGAAGAATCAATTGAACCCATAAAATCAAAAGAACATCTTGGGCAACAAAAATGTAAATAAATAACAAAAAATTTAAGTTCTGCAATAGTGTTTTTTTTTTTCAGTTCCTTTTCTTAGTTTCCTTAAGTTCTTGCCCTAACTCCAAGCCATTGCTACAGAGAAGAGAGTTTTCTTCATTTTTAACCACATACTTTGCATCAAATATTGAAATGGCTTCCTCATGAACTTGTTAGCAGGTCTTAACAAAAGAGTACAGCTATTCATACACCTTTGACCAAAGGGGAGTTACTCCTTAACTTGGGAGGTCCTTATCATGAGGGCCAGTAGCTTTGGGGTCGGAATACACACAGAGTGGGGAGGTAAGGCCAAAACATCCATGATCAAGTCAAATCATTAGTGACCAGTAGGGTGGCAGATGTCACAATTGCCCTCACAAGCACAACAGCATTCTGTGAATCATTCTCATCACGGTCATCATTGTGATCATCCACATCATTGTCCCTGTGAAGAAGAGTCTGCAGCATGGGACAGGACAGTCTTCTTTTTTTTACTTAACTTCTCTGTCTTCCAGTGTTTTTTCAAATCCTAACCATACTGTAGCATGTCTTTCTTGAACCAATGAAGCAATCCTTTCATCCCAATAGAGCCTCATCTTTACCCACGCCCAGCTTTCCTCCTAGCCCTTCCTGCAAGTCCGAGTCACATGTAACTCATCCAGGCAGCCTTCTCCTCTACTACCACTGCCTTCCAATTTACAGTTTCAATGTCCCATGGGTGTTGTTGGATTAGTACCATTCTCTGGCACTACAGGTATGAATTATTGATTTTTAATGGTTTTATTTACATATTTATCATTTGTTTTCCTGGTAAGTCAATGTGACATAGAAATATGCCTTCTTATTTTCTTTCCACAAAATATGAGTGTTTTACTCCTTTTATATGAACTATGAGTACTTAATATTTAAAGCTATTTTTCCTACTTAATGCAGAAAGTTATGTGCTCTTAAAGAGTATGACCTTCTTTCTAAATCTGTGGGATCTGCTCCCTGTCACCAGAACAGTCAGTCTTAAGTGTGAAAGAATTATTCATTGCTCACTGACTCCTGAAGGAAGAAGGACATTTCTTGAACTTTGGAAAATATAACATTCAAATTTTTGGAACTTTATAATGAACAAAATTTATATTTTTCACAGTATAGTTGATAATATGTGCCTCTAACCAATAAAATAGCAGGAAGGAACTTTTTCTGATGGTGTATGTAGGCCAAGGTTGGCTCAGTCCCAGGTTGGGTTAACATCACATGAAGCTTGAACCTGAGATGGTCCCCACCCAGCTACACTTTGTGGACTCAAGGTAATAAAGGAATAAGCTCCTTGCCCTTAGTCAGCTCACATTAACCTTTTCTCATTGTAGTTTTCTGCCTAACAAAACCGCACTGAGAGAATCCTTTAACCTACACAATGACCTCCTTTAAATCTAAGCAGAAATTTAGAACTGATTTATTTGACAGCATTTTGGTTTGAGTCCTAGTATTTCCTATATTGATTTATGATCACAATATAAGTGTCCAGGACAGACTTTTACTGCTTGTTCTGGACACAAAGTACCACTTTAGCTGCCCATATGCCGAGTTCCCTCTGCACCACTCCACTGACATCACTAGGTCATTCCATGGGACTCAAGCTCAGTAAAACTTAGCCAGACCAATGATAGAAATGACCTTCATAAATGAATCTGAAGCAAAAGCTCGCTGCTTCTCCAGGTAAAGAAGGCAAATATTTCACTTGCATCTCAAGAATACTGAAACTTTTCATTAGGCCCTGTGTATTTATCTTGAAATACTAAGCATTTCAGGCTGTATACTTAAAAGTTTTGAAAGTGTTGATAAAAAAAAAAAACAAAAACAAAATCATAGTGCTCTCTTCAAAGAAAAGAGACAGCTTATTCTGGAGTCAGAAATGAGTAACCATGACCTGGAAACCTGAATTAAGGTTTCCACAAATTCCATGTTCCAACATGGCAACAGTTTCATGATCTTTTTTATAGTAGGAGAAGAAAGTCATAAGCCAGGATATTTTTAAAATGCACTGGTGGGAACATCAGGTAGGCTGGACACAGCAAAGTGAAGAACCCTCTGCTGAAGGCCTCGGAGGCTTCATGGTGCCATTCTTAGCATTGGAGTCAGTGGAAGCTTTTGCACCTTCCAAAGAGGATTTTACTTGATTGTCACATGGATATTAGGTCAAACACAGAAAGGAGACATAAATGGCTATTATGGAACTGAAGATAGCTCAGGACAAACTAATTTAGGATCTGCAACATTCCTGCTCCCCACAATTTTAGAAATTCTAGTGGGCCTGTCAGTCTTACATAATCTTTTACTAGTACAGATTTCTTTTGTGGGGGGAGGGGGACTTCATTTCAGAAGCAATGTAATTGGAAGAACAGCTAATTTCACCATAAGCCCTTACCTAGTTAGTGTGAGTTGTACAAGAGAACAGCAGTATTCCCATTTTGACACTGGTAAACTGAGAAAAGAAGTAACCAGTTCAGACTGATAAATCGGTAAGTGTTAAGGTCTGAAGACTGCCCGAGTTTCCTTCACAGTCAGGGGAGCCCCTTTCAATCATCCACCCCCTCCCCCTTACTCAGGAAAACAAACACTTTGCATTCTACTTGATGGTCATAACTTTCTTTCTTTCTTTGTTTCTTTCTTTGTTTCTTTCTTTCTCTCTTTTTTGTTTTTGTTTTTCAAGACAGGGTTTCTCTGTGTAATAGTTCTGACTGTCCTGGAACTAGCTCTGTAGACCAGGCTGGCCTTGGACTCACAGACAGTTATAACTTTTAAGTCACAGAGCCAATCTCCCAGATGTTGCCTGTATCAACTATAACAAAATATGTTGTTAAAGGTTCTATTATCCATGGGGTTCCAGTCCCCAACAATGCTGTGAAGCCATATTTCTGGGTCACTGACAAATTTTGTTTGATTGCCAAGTTGCTCGTTGAGTTGTGCCTGGTTGCTTGCTTAGGCTAACAAGGATATTCTTCTTTATTCTCTGGTCTGAGGAAAAGACACTTTACTGAGGAAAAACAGCTTAGATATACACCAGTTTGGACTCAAGTTAAGTCCATGAATATAAGGTGGAAGCAGAAGTCTAAAAGAAAAACAGGTTAACTCCAACTTTCAGTTTCCTTTTTAGGTATACTTAGCATTAAATTGTAATTTAATAATGGAGTCTACACAATATAATTTACACCATGCTTATCAGAATAAATATTTTAAAGGGACTGTATTTGAGACCAGGAAAGAGATATTTGGGAGGGGAAGGTCAATGGGAAGGATTCCAGGGGCAGCAAACATGATCAGAGTATACGTACATTGCACTCACGAAAACACCACAATGAGTACTTATCTAAAAGGAAAATGTCTCCGATTATAAAAAGAATGATGACTTTACAGAAGTAACATGTGCATGTGAATTATCTTGCATGATTATATGTTCTTCTTTCAATAAATTATTACTCATGCTTTATATTTGGAAGCTTGTTTTTCATAGAAACAAGAAACTGTCAGGAGTAATCACTAATTACTTTTAATGAATATTAAGCTTGTCTGTCTTTCTAAAAGATCCTTAAAGTGCTAACATCCCAAATAAGCAGAATTATACCAAGATACACAGGATCTCAACTATACACCCTTCTGCCTTTTCAAGGCATCTGCATTAAGTAAATTTAAATACAAAAAAAGTTATTCACTAAAACTATAGCTACAAAAACCAGAGGTTAAATTGCTTACTAAGTCTATAGTGTTATTTCTAAGGACAAAAAAATTAAACTTCTAAAATTTTCTAAGGGTCAATTGACAGCAGCTTAAGTTCATGACTCCACTTATCTCCAGGAACAGACATTTTTCTAGCTACTCTCTCTCTACTGTGACATCTTTTTTCTTGAATGTATGCTTTTCCTGCTTCACACTGCCAATAGCACTGAGGTATATGAGTACTCCAACATGTCCTCTGCAACATTTTCTAAGAAATTTCACCAATGCCAAGACTCCTTCATTAAGTCTTGTTTTGCTTTGGGGTTATTTTTATTTTAATGTCAAGATATCATTCATACACCAATTATCCTCCCTCACGTAGCATGTGTAAGTAAGGAAATCAAAGCGTAAGTTGGTTCTTCACCACAACTTTGTGTTGTAGAAATTCTATTGAAATTTAACTTGAAATAATGTTTCTAAAGGTCACTGAATGTCTCTGAAGGCCACTTAGAGTTGCAAGGAAACCCCAGGCCTCCTTGAAAAGGATAAGAAAAGGAATGCCTCAAGAAGCAAAAATTCTGTGTTAGTCAGAACCAAGAAATAAAATGGCTAAAGCTTCAGGTATTCAAATAGATGCCTTTATTATTTATGCATTAGAGCTTTCTGTTTCAGACAATTTACTGCCCCTGTATTGAATTTAATTCTTATCTACATAATTCTGCAACGGTAACTGTCTTAGTTGTTTTTCTATGGCTGTGCTAAGATGCCATGATGCTTTACTGGGGTCTTACAGTTTCAGAGGAAGAGTTCCTGACCATCATGGCAGACAGCATGACAGCAGGCAGGGAGGCATGGCAATGCAGCAGTAACTGAGGGCTTACATCTTGAGACACAACCACTAGGAATAGTGAGGAGGGAGGGAGAAATGGAGGGAGAAAAACAGACAGAAAGAGAGCTTACTGGGAAAGTTGGGGGGGCACTTATGAAACCTCAAAGCCCACCCCCAGTGATACACCCCCTCCACCAAGGCCACACTTCCTAAGCCTTCCCAAACAGTTCTATAAACTGGGACCAAGTAATCAAATATATGTACTGAAGGGTGCTATTCTCCCACAGCCACATTCCAATATCTGGCCACCACAGACTTTCATGTTACAATGAAAAGTGCACTTAGTCCAATTTCAAAGAATCTCCAAGATCTTTCACAGTCTTAACAGCTTCAAAGTCCAAAATCTCTTCTGAGACTAAAGCAATCTCTTAATTGTAAACTCCTTCAAAATCAATGTGCCAATTACATACCTCCAACATACAATGATACAGAATATCAATGGCCATTGTAAATGGGAGGAATGAAGGCATGTGGCTGAAATACTGGACCAAATGCTGTGATTTTAACCTTGCATACTCTCCACTCGGGTAAATTTCCTGAAATTAGATTGCTGAGTAGTAATTTCTCAGCTCCAGTTCTGCCCACTTCTCCCCTATTCTCCATGGTCTAGGTTGGGGAATTAGGATTACATTTTTGATGCAATAATAGTACAATTGTCTAACTTCCTGTGAACTCACTAGAATCCCACAATGTTTGTTCTCCGTACCCTTGCTGCTTAACAAAAATCTTCTTCCACACTTTATCAGATTTACTAACTTCTTTAAATCTTGATCATAGTTGAACACAAAGTGTCTCATGAGAACTGTATTTTAAATATACAAACACTTGTGATTAAAAACGTATGCTAATTGAAAATGCATACATATTTTCAATAAAAAGATCACATAATACCCTGTTTGATATTCAACTTTTATCTTAGATTTTTGTTTCTAAAAACAATACAATCATGTTAATTATTTATAGAGGACTTGATTCTTAAGAGAATCATTATACTTCTGATTGCCTGGATGTTCTTCACCATTTTTTAGAAAAGGCTTTTACTATGTAGTATGTGCTGCCCTTGAATCGCCACTCCCCCTCAGCCTTTGCAGTTCTGAGATATGCCTATTAGGTTTACCTGTTATGTAGATACTATCTTTAGTGAGTTAAACTACTATCCTTAATTTTTAAAGGAACATACTGATGTTCAAAAGTGTTTAGCGTTGTCCTGATGTCTGAATTGTGATGAGTGTGAAGAGCCAAGAACATTGAATCCCCTTCATTTCATTCTTAGGACTCACTTAAGTTAACCAAGACCAAGATGATCCAGAGATGCTGGGAACAGGAACCAACAGAATCATTTCTACTGCCATTTGGACCTACTTAAGTAACCACTTTGGAAAATAATGCGGTGTTGGGTTATTAAGATGAACTTCAACTCTTAGTATATAACAAATAAAAATGTAGAAAATATGAACCCTGATATGTGTAAAGACTGTTATTTAATTTTATTGTAGTTTTTCAAGACAGAGTTTCTCTGTGTAGCCCTGGCTGTCATGGAACTCGCTCTATAGACTAGGCTGGCCTTGAACTCAGAGATCCTTCTGCCTCTGCCTCCCAAGAGGTATTAAAGAAGAGTGCCTCCAGACCTGGTTTAAAAGGCTCTTTACAAAAGCACTGCATGGAACAGTGAAATATCTCCCATGGGATCATTTGTTTGAATACTTGGTTCCCAGATGCTGGGGCTGTTTGTGATGTGTTTGTGATGTGGAAAATTCAAGAGGTGGCATCTCACTGGAGAAAGTGGGTCCCAGGTGGTGCGCTTCTTGGTTTTTATAGCCTGGTCTCACTACCTGCTTCCTGGTTTCAGATAAAATGTGACTAGCCAAACATCTGTGCCTGCCACGAGGCCTTTCCTGTTTGCTGCCAAGTTTTTCTTACCAGTGTGAACTGTGTCCCAGTGAACTGTAAGCCAGAGTGTGGACTGTGTCCCAGTGAACTGTAAGCCAGAGTGTGGACTGTGTCCCAGTGAACTGTAAGCCAGAGTGTGGACTGTGTCCCAGTGAACTGTAAGCCAGAGTGTGGACTGTGTCCGAGCCAGAGAAGACCCTTAAGTTGCTGTTCTCAGGGCACTTAACTGCAGCAAGAGAAAGTAAGCAAGACAAGCAGCTGAAGCTCAGAGACAAGCTGGGTGACTAGACGAAGATAAACCAGGTCACGGTTACATGATAGAATCTCGTAGACTGAATAACATGTGGGCTTCCAAACCCACATTTTGTCATTTGAATGCAGTGGTATGAGTTATGGGAGTGTAGAGAGAGAGCATCCATGTGAATGTGGCCATTGTATAACGACTGTGTTCCTTGGTTTATTCATCTCTAGAGTGGAGATACTGGTTCCAACATTACAAGTTCATTATGAGTGTGTGTGTGTGTGTGTGTGTGTGTGTGTGTGTGTGTGTGTGTGTGTACACTAAATGTGTCAGATGAGGAGTAGAGATGAACAATATACATGTGCTCTCATAATTTGTGTCTGTTAGAATATAGTAAGATTGAAGTAAAAATTAAAATAATGTAATGTTCATATTAAATGTGTTTAGAAGACAAAATTTTTGTGTCTCACAGAATAATTATATTGGTTTTATTTACAATGATAAAACTTTTGATGGATTTATTTTACAGGAATAACACTAGCAACTAGGAAACACAGAAAGAGATTATTCACACTACGTGTGGTCAGGCACTCAAAGCAACCTTCAGCCAGTTGGTATGCTTCCCAGTCTCAAGTTTACATACAAATTTCTATTAGAAATAATGAAGGCTCATTCTTCAAACATTTTCAAATAACTAAATATTGAGTCCAAAGATAGAAATATTGTCTTAGAGATGGAAAAAATGTAAACTATCATGAATATTTGAACATGAGTCACTTCAAAGCCTTTCAAGTAAAGAAAACAAAGACCTAGAGATATTAGCAAATGACGACAAAACAGTAAGTAGGACCATGTC
Organism: Ondatra zibethicus; assembly: GCA_004026605.1. Taxonomy (NCBI): domain Eukaryota; kingdom Metazoa; phylum Chordata; class Mammalia; order Rodentia; family Cricetidae; genus Ondatra; species Ondatra zibethicus. The sequence goes on along the minus strand of PVIU01002698.1, from coordinate 108,519 downwards.
TTATACTCTTATGTCAAAACTGTACTTAGAGGTCTATTTTAGACAATGTGTCCTACAATGTGGGAGTTCCAGAAGCTAATACTGAGACCATTGGCACCTTGTTCCTTGAGTGATGGACATCTAGATATCTTAATGTCTGTGAGGAAGGACATGACTTTCTGAGCATGCAAGGCAGAAACTATTTAAGGAGCAAGTTCAAAGGAAGGCAAGCAGAAGCATGCCTGGCCAGAGGGGGTGATAAGTACTTCTCTCTCTAACATATACTTCAGTACGCCTCTTCCCCCGGTGGACTGTGAGTGGAATCATTTCCAAAGAGATTAACTTCACAGTTTCTAACTTCTCTCCACTTCCAATCGCTGGGTAGGCAGGGCAGCTTCCTCAATCCCTCCTACACGAGGTCTCCCATGCTGCCGTTTGGCTCCTCTGGGCTGCAGCCATATTCTCTTGCGGGTTTAAGCTCATTCTCTCCATTGTATTTATTCACTGTGTTTGAAAAGCCATTTTATGGTTTTCTTCAATCCTGTTGTTGTCAAGATGCATTGGACCATGGTATTTTTTGCTAAATATTGAAAATAATTTCTTTAACTTCTCTTTTCCATCTCTGTCCTAGCTCACTGCAAAAGGGTTTCCATCCCCTCTGCTGTACAAACATGCTGGGTTTACCCCTCCAGTGGTTTCCTGAGCTCTCAGTGCAGGAGTCTTCTGGGAACCTGATTTTCACGAGTGTGATGTACCTGTGCACTCCTCTATAAAGATGGTTCACATATTCTGCAGCACTGAGGGTCAAATGACCTCAGCCTCCACTTCTTGTGGCTTCTTGCTTACAGCCTCCCTGCTTCCTTTAAATAGCCTCCTCCTCCCTCTGTCTGTAAGAACGACTCTTATTCACATTCTCTTCTGTTCACTACACATCATAGTTATTAAAAATCATACTTGCAATCATATTTTCCCTATCATATAGGTACTCACATTTCTGGCTTTCTTCAAATGTTCTATGCTTTCTCTCACCAAACTACAAACCAAGATGTTGGCTTTGATTCCTCTTGCTCAGTTTCCTGCTGTATGTTTATTTAAAGTTTAAGTCACATGTCAGCTATGACTTCATTCTCTCATTGACTGACAGTGACCCCATGTTGATCACTCACTCCTGGAGGTAAATTCCGCTGGCATCCTCTATGGCTGGATCCTTGGTACCATTCTGATCTGCCCTGACCCAACACTCACAAGGTACTTCATACCACAAACCCCCTATACCTTACAATGTGTTATCTGTGTAGGCCTCTGCAATTTTATTAGTGTTTGTTTACGATTCAAGTATAGACACAGAGACTTTGCTAATTTTTTGTGTGTTGACAATCATTCACTGAGTGGTTATTTTTTTCTAGGTTCATGATAGTGCAGGATACAATAATATGAATACAAAAAAATGGCTCATGGCCCTAGTTCTTGCTTAATATGTATGCACTAGGAAATAGGACCCATGTCCCAAAACATCTTGTAGGAAACACATTTGCACAGATATTAGTGATAGAGTTTAGAATACAAAAAGCTGAATTAGAACAAGGAATACTTTATTAACCAAACTTCTAGGCCATTTATACTATAATGTACAGAGTAAATGTCTTTGAAAGGGAAAGGTGAACAAATCCCCCAAACTGTTTTGCTAGAGATTTAACTCTCTTTTCTCAGATTGGTAGAGTATGTTTACGTGTATGTTTATTAATGGATGTGTGAATGTGTGTGTGTGTGTGTGTGTGTGTGTGTGTGTGTGTGTGTGTGTATGGACATGTGCATGTGTGTATGGACGGAAAGGTATATGAGCATGGATGCATATACCTGGTCTTCCATGTAGTATAAGGGTAGAGATGACTATGGCCCCAACCTGCTATTTCTTATTTAGTACTCCTAAAAATCAAATGAGCAAGGAGAGATCAAGAGCAATCTGCATTCCCAACAGGGGTTCCAATTAATATATTTTAAGTTTCTGATTGTGTTTCTATGATGGCAGAGGAGGAAATCTGAGCATCCCAAACAGATGGTGTAAGCATTCTGGCTTAGGTAAGGATATAAAAATGACATTATCTGAAATATCCCAGCTTCTTAATGCCTCACAAGTAGCTGGGACTCTCTAATCCCCTCTGCTTATCTCAGCTGGAGTTGTAACCCTTCTCCGCTAACTACTGGTGCCATCTGTTGGTACTGATGGAATGGCATCCAACCTGGTGGGGGTTTGGATATCTCACAGAAGGAAAATCATGAGAGTCACCTTAGCATTTGAAGTTTAAAATTATCATCTCGGAGGTTCTTCCTGGCTTGACCTCTATGGGCTTCCACATCCTGTGTGCCCGGCTGGGGTTTTCTCTCAGGGCACAGCTTCCAGTTTATCTTAATGTGAGTTGAGGACAAGCATGGAGTATTTGATGATTTTTTTTTATCTTTTTCCAAAAACTGTCTAAAGTAATGTCTCGAAGGCATTTTAATAAGAACAGAGATTTTCATCAATGATATTTCTTGATTTTTATGTTATCATAAATTTTAAATAAATGCTTTTAAAATAGCAGTAATATTATTATCACTCTGCGTCGTGGAAAGAATACTTAGTATCAAAAGTGTGTCAATCACATTTTTAAACTCTGTCATTCCTATGCTTCAGCATTCTGGAGCCCACTGAGCTTACAGTGAGCATTAGTGGCTAGCTGCAGCTCCTGCCCCCAGCTTGTCTGTCCTAGAAACAGCAATGTAAACAAGCTTGCTCTGCAGAGAGCATCACCACTACCAAGATCCCACATTCACAGCTGTATCCCCTTGCACTAGCCACCCAAGGACAGGAACCTAGAACTGAACGGCACTCTACACCCAAGGCCTCAGGAGTTGATTCAAACTAGTACATGTTCAGCCTACTTACCAGGCCTCCCCATCCATGCCTGTCCAAAGATGCAACAAGGTCTCTTGAACACATTTGCTGCTTATTCCCTTTGCCCAGTGACAGGCAGTGTTTACACACACACACACACACATACACAATGTAGAATCACATGCTATCTCGTGGATATTTTGAGTATCATTTTGGTAGTAACTGTCCCCTAAGTTATTGGCCTCACTTTATTGTTTAATTAAATATAATAATAAATCAAAACCTACATTAAGTTCATTAGGGTCATTTCTTATTATCTGCTTCTAGTTCAGTTCCTGTGTTCACAGCTGTGCTTTACAAATGGAGCCTAGAATTGCTCTAAATTCCAGAAACACAGACCTTGGTGACTCTGATACTGCTGCAGCATTCCTTGATGCCAAGTGCCAGAATGGGCTACACGATGTTCAGGGAACATCAATGCCAGAATGGGCTACACGATGCTCAGGGAACACCAATGCCAGTATGATCTGATGCTGTTGTTTGTCACTACAGTAAACAAGACCTCATTAATAAATGCAAGGAAGAAAATGCCTGTCTTCTTGGAGATTGACCAACAATTAGTTAATGCAAACTCTGGTAAGGAATTGTGTTCTAGAAATGTAATTGTGATGGTCTGTAGAAATATATGCATGTATGTCTATAAATATTTATTTTATTTTTTATTGATTTTATTGAGCTATATATTTTTCTCTGCTCCCCTTCCTTCCTCTCCCTTCCCCTTCAATCCCCTTCCACTGTCCCCATGCTCCCAATTTACTCAGGAGATCTTGTCTTTTCCTATTTCCCATGTAGATTAGATCCAAGTATGTCTGTCTTAGTATTTACTTTCTTTTTAATTATCTCTCTCTCTCTCTCTCTCTCTCTCTCTCTCTCTCTGTGTGTGTGTGTGTGTGTGTGTGTGTGTGTAAATGGAAAAAGACACTGATCCCCTGGAGCTGGACTAACAGGCAGTTAATTATGAGCCTCCTGACATGGGTGGTGGGAACTGGACCCTGGTCCTCTCCAAGAGCAGTGTGCTCTTAACTGCTGTGGTATCTTTCCATCCTCAAGAAATATATATTGAATACACCCTATCTATCAAACTATCAATTACTCCAAATGAAATCATAAAATAAACTGAATTTGTTTTCTTAACAATATGAAAATGATAAATGTAATATTGATTGAGGTTAAGTAAGGAGCTGGCTCAACAGAGTACATCGTAAGTATGTATATATACACACATTTAATAGTTCTACAGTGAGCGCAATAATAATATAATACATTTTGTTGTTTTCTTAGAGAATTCTTGTCTAAAACAGAAATTTCCCTTGAACTCATGATGGTTCATAGGCAGTTTTGATGATTTGGTTTCATAACAGCCACCCTAAAAGACACAATCAACTGAACTGACCAGGAAGTGAAAATGATCAAATTGACAGATGTAACTCTCACTTTTTGCAGCTCTGTGAGAACGATATAGTCTTAAAAGCACACTTGTCCCTTAAAAGTATGGCTCAGAAAACTTCCCTATCTTTATGTAAACTAATCACTAAATATTTTCATAGTATGTTATGTATCTCTGTCTGTCTGTCTGTATCTATCTATCATCTATCTATCTATCTATCTATCTATCTATCTATCTATCTATCTATCTATCTATCTATCTATCTATCTTTCCTATCTATTTTGGATTGGACAAGAGAGAGCAACATTAATATAGGAATCAAACAACAAGCAAAGAGTCTTACTTCCAACAGCATTAACTAAAATATTTTGACCCTAAACAGGGATCATTTCAACTTCATAGACTGTTTTGACCTCCATGATGAATACTCTTTACAGGAAAACACACCAGAAAAGAACTGTCTAGTCATGAATAAGGTTTGATTATTTTTCTTTCTTTGGGGTAAGTAAAGATATGGAAATTGAAGGGCAGATACATTCATGCTTGGAGGATTTACTATGTGTATTGTGTGTTAAACTATGTGATGGGTTTTAAGGCAAATTCTCATTGGATCCTTGTGATGGTTCTACTATTCTCTCTGCTTTAAAGCTGAAACAACTGTGTTCAGGGAGATATTACATAAAACAAAACAAAAAAAAAACAACAAACAACAACAAAAAATCCAAAACAAAACAAAGAAAACCACTTAAGGCTCAAACCTGATTACCTGTGCTGGAACTCTGGAACTATGTGAAGGTAGACTCATGTCTTTATTCCCAGAGCTTCTACAGCAGATGAGAGCAGAGTAAGATACTCCCATAGAAAATGGGAGCCAGAAAGCCTGGCATATGCAGGGTTGCTCTGACATGTGAGACTTTGTCTCAACCATGGTAGAAGGAAGAATGACTCTTGGGTTTGATCTCTGACCTCCACAAGTCCATTGTGGTATGTATGCACTCTTACACAGACTTGGTATGTATGCACCTTACACATACACAAAACAAATACTTGAATTTTTTTGAAAATTTCATATATTGGTGCTGTGTTTGCATCATTTCCACCCTATACTCTTCCCCTTCCAACTTCTCCTTAACTTCATGACCTCTTCTTTTTATAAATAATAAATAAATATTGTTTAAAAGATAAAGTCACTAATGTTCATTGAAGCACATCTCTTGAACTAGGGTTACCTTCTTCACTGCAAAGTAAAAGCTCACATCGATTGACTCAATGACAGGAAACAGGCTTGCTGAAAACCATGAGTGTTTGATAAGACAGTACATTGAATAACCCCAGTGTTTCCATTGACGTTTTCCATTTACGTAACATCACAGAGAACTCCTGTAATATTTAATGACAATGGTGTTACTGCATTCATTGACAATGATCAGTCAAAAATAACTCTGTAGGTTGTAACTTATTAAACAGATTTAATCTCATATGAAACTTTGATAAACATGTAATTTCAAACACAACATTGAAAGGAGACTGGAAAGAAACTGAACAGTGACATTCTGGAAAATGCACTTTTATCAAGAATTGGCTTCTTAAAGAAAGAAGTCTCTGAGTTTTTATAGAAGAACTTTCAAGAAGTCAAAAATGAATATTCCCCAGCTAAGAAAAACTAATAGTTAAAACTTACACATTAATAATTATTTCTTACCCTCAACAAGCTTTACAATCCCATCATTATTTTTGGTCCCCAAATTCAAAAGAAAGCAGGGTGTGGTAAAACAGGCTTGTAATCTCAACTAAGCAGAAGGATGAGGCAAGAGGATTGCAAGGCCAAAGCCTGCCTGGATTATAGCGTTGTTCAAGAGAAGAGTAGGCAACTTTGTGTGATGCTACCACAAAAGAAAACACTGGAGATTGCACTCAGTGTTAGAGGACTTGCCAAGGCTTGGGGAGATACTGGGCTTTTCCACTCCCAATACACCAAGAAATAAAAGAGGCAGCCAGTGTTGGACCACCTAGACCATATTGTGTAAGTTAACCTAGCAAATCCTCTTGTAATATTTATTCATCCGACTCATTTCTCCCCTAGAGAACCATGACTAGTACAGGATGTGGTGCCAGGAGCGGGGTCACTACTTGCGACAAACTTGAATACCATGTCAGATTTTTATTTTATTTTATGGAATGAGTGAGGAGAACAGCTTTAACTTTGGGTTGGGAAAACCCTTGACTGCTCTCTCTTGATGGCTGATGTACTGTGACTTGCTGCTTCAAGTCCTGGCCTCCTCATTTTCATAATGAGGGACTTGGGATCATGGGCCAAAAATCCCTGTTCTCCCGTAGGATGTTTCTGCCCGGGTGTCTCACCACTGCAACAGGAGACTCAGCCAAGACAGGCAGCAATCTAAAACTTCTAATAAATATTTTTTGAAAACTGAAATGCACTCTAGCAATATTCACTGTGGATACAGCATACACAAAAATGGCCAGATGCCCTGAATTATTGGAGCATAATTGTAGGTAAAAATATTTTAACCAATAAAAGAAAACTACTATGAGTAAGTATTCTGCTTTGTCTGTTTGTTTCTAGCTTCTAGTCTTTAAGTGACTTTGCCATCAAAACTTCATTCTGCTGACTTGTTTCGTTTCATTTTGTTGTTGGAGTGAACAGTAGAAAAGTATTATCCCAAAGACTAAATACCCAGAATCTGTATGGGTAAATCATGGGAAGGTGAAAATAAAGCAAATCAGTGGCTGTAATTGCAAGGGAATGACGGGAGGTCACTGACCCGCCAAGGGACACAAGGGGATATACAGAATGACAAAACAGGGTCCCGTCATGCCTGTGGTGGACCTACCTGGTGAGCAGGGTTTTCAATGTGCACTGAATGGCCCTACTGAAACGGGTCAGTGTAGCAGCACTGGCCCTCTAACTGGCCGTGTTGTTAGTCAACAGCAGATCCAGGGGAAGCTCATGGCCCTACTCCTCCATACTGAACCACAGCAACTGGTGGGCCCCGGGGGAGGGGCGCCCATGACTTCAGTGCTGTACCCTCAGCTCAGCTTGCCAGGCTGCAGCAGAAAGTTGCTAACCCATGGTCCCAAAGGGGGACCTGGTTTTCCTCAGAGGGTCTCAAAGCAAAACAGAAAGACATGAATGTGAGAAAGGAACCTGAAGGGAGGGGATAGGAATGAATGGGAGGGAGAGGGGACAAAGCGGAGAGTGATAGTAACCAGAATGCATTATGTACATGTATGAAACTGTCAACAAATCAACCTAGCCAATTGGTGTGTTCTTCTCTGGGGAATACTACTTTCTACTGCTTTCAGCATTCCTTAGCGGCCCGCAGTTATTCGTGTGGTTTTCAACTGTCCACCCCAACATTCCGCTGGCACTGTCATGTTTAGGCAGTCATGCTGATAAGACTCTAAGAGTACAGGAATTTGAGAGAGAGTAGGAAAGAGTATATTGGAAGGTATGAAGGAAGGAAAGGGTAAGGGGAAATAATCTGTCTCATAATCTCAAAAAAACCCTGAAATAATTGAAAATAGATTGTTTTAAAAATAAAAACATAAGGTTTCTTGCTAGCTCCTAATGGCTCCCTCAATCAAAATATCTCTTTCCTTCCTCTCATCTCTGTCCTTCCTCCATCTCAACTGTCCCATTCCTTCAAATTCTTCTCCTCCCTCTGCTTCTCCCCTCCTCTTCCCTTCCACCCTCCTTACTACCCCCCACCCCCATGCTCCTAATTTTGCCAGGAAATCTTTGTCTATTTCGACTTTCCAGGGGGATCTATGTATGTTTTTCTTAGTGTTCACCTTGTTACTTAGCTTCTCTAGGATCATGACCTGTAGGCTTATCCAGCAAATGATGGAAACAGAGGCAGAGACCTGCCCTGGAGCACTGGACTGAGCTCCCAAAGTCCAGTTGAAGAATGAGAGGAGTGAGAATACAAGCAAAGTGGTCAAGACCATGATGGGCACACCCACTGAAACAGCCTACCTGAGCTAATGGTCGCTCACCAACTCTAGTTGGACAGGGAAGGAACCAGCATAGGACCAAACTAGTCCCTCTGAATGTGGTTGACAGTTGTATGGCTGGGGCAGATCGAGGGGCCACTGGCAGTGGCACCAGAATTTATCCCTACTGCTTGTACTGGCTCTTTTGGGAACCCATTCTCTTTGGATGACACCTTGCTCAGCCTAGATAAAGTAGGGAGGGCCTTGGACCTTCCCCAAAGCAATGTGCCTTACCCTCTCTGAGGAGTGGATGTGGGGTGGAAAGGGGTGGGGTAAGCGGAGGGAATGGGAGGAGGGAAGGGAGTGGGAACTTGGATTGATATGTAAAATGAAAACAGTTTGTTTTCTTTTAATGAAATAAATGTAAAAATTTAATAAAATTATTTTTAAGGGCTGGAGAAATGGCTCAGCAGTTAAGAGCATTTGGTTAAGGTCCCCTTCCAGAGGACCAAGACCAGCAGCCACATAACAGGCCACAACCTTCTGTAAGTTCTGGGGTATCTGACACGTTCTTCTGGCATCTGTGGGCAGTAGGCAGGAATGAAGTGGACAAACATACAGAGAAGCAAAACATTCATAATAACCACTTAAATTGTTTTTAAATAATGGTTAGTTTTGCAATACATAGATTATACCTCAAAAAAGCCCTTTAAGAAACTGAACATCTTAAATGTTTACTATGGGATTACCTGTGGATTATAAACAAATTTAACTTGTATTAATATTATGAGCATATTCTTTCCACCTCCGTTATATAGCATTCCTGGTAATATATAAAGAATATGATTAGTTTTCTCAAAGAATAAATACAGAATAAATACACCACAGGCCCCAGTGCAGGTACAATCCAGGACAAATGTCAGAAGCCATTTGGTCACAGAGTTGTCAATGCAAGAGCAGCACAGGAACACCATTCCACTCAGGTCTGTGGTTGCATGTTGCCATCAGCCAGTCTGCTTTTCCCAAGACCTGCAGCAGAGTTTTGGCTTCTCACTTTGTGTGACTGCAGATTCAGGGACGCCTGCTTGTTGTGGCCTACTGATTACTTCATTGAAAGTTTTAATTGCATTGTCTTCAGAGTGAACACTATGCATGCATGATATTTAGTAATGCGGTAAGAGGTAAAACATAAGCTTGCAGGTAAAGAGATTTGCATAATTCATTGAGAGTACAGGAAACACCATCATATTAGGAAGGTACACACTGCTAATTACAAAATTATATTCCATCTGCTAGCACAAATTGTGAAGTCAGGGTATTTAAGTCTCAACAAGTTGCTAAGTGGTTGAGCCTTGGAATGTGTTTTCATTTCTTCTAGACACTCTGACTTTGTCTCTGGTGGCTGCCACTGTGTAATCAGTGTACTTTCTTTAGTGTAAGAGAAGCAAGAGGAGGAACAATATCGCAGGTATAGCAGGCTATTTAACCACACATCCCACCCCGAAAAGTATACTGAGCCTTGCTTTGTTTGCTTTTGTTTCTTTGGTACAGATCAAAAAAGTAAAAATAAAAAGTACTAAAGTCATGCAAATTCAAAAATAAAGCTATGGGAAGAGTTTATAGAGATTACAAACACACACTTTTGCAAAACATGAGCTACCACTGGCGACTTCGTTCTAAATTTTTCTAGAAAGAATGCTGACTGTTCTTCTTTTTTTGTGTGTGTGTGTGTGTGGTTTTTTTTCCTTCAGTTTGTTCAGGGCTCTGACTGTTTCTGTTATCCCTGGAACGGTTTGGTCTATTTTCAGCTGTCAAGTAGCAGACATCTGATGAATACAACCAGAGTTCATTTGCAGTGGTATCTGCAAGGAACCTGAAAAATTACTGCTGATCACTAAGCTCCCAAATTGGGTCATGAAGAGCAAATCCCTCCAGGCCGAGTCAGTGTCTCTGCTAGGTTTATAAAAGCAGGAAGAACTGGGAAATTGGGTAAAAACAATGCACTTGGCCTTCAATCAAAGAAAACAGGGCCCTAGGATGCCCTTCTAACTCTCATCATTTGTGATCACATTTCAACACCTCTCCAGATGTCAACAGCCCGACAAAGAGTATGGTGGCTAATCCACACAGAGAACCAGCTCTCCTTCAGCTCTAAGGGACAGGCCCTATCTGCCTGCACTCAGCCCTGCACCAAAGCTTTGAACAGTTGCTTTAACACCTGCCTCTTCAAGAACACAATGTTCCAATGTCAGCCAATTGCGGGTCTGTATTAAGCTTTCCAATGATAATTAACAGAACCTGCAGCGAAGAGCCAGTTAAATGGTTTAGCAGGTAAAGCTGCTACCAAGCCTGGCAACCTGAGCTCCATCACCAAAGCTCACACAGAAGAAGGAGATAATCAACTTCTACGAGTTGCCCTCCACCTCCACGTGTGCATCATTCTGCGTGCACACCGCACACAGGCACACACACATGTGCACACAATTACATGCCCACACACACGCACACATGCCAAATGTAATTAAACATTAAAGAAAAAAAAGCCCTGCAGGTGAAGTCACATGGAGAAAAAGAAGAAAACACTGTGGGTAATGGCTCATACACAGATAAGCCTAATAATAATTTTAACATTGTACTGGCTGTTTCACTTGATGGGATGTTCTCTCATAACCTCTAACTAAGTTTCTTCTCAAATTTGGGATTTTAATAAAGGTCATTCATTATCATTTGGATGATAGCAATTATCCTAAAAAAGAACAATGTTGGAAGGATGAGTGAATCCTAAAAGTTGAGAGGTGAAATTGAATTAGGATGAATAAAAATATCTTAATATCAGTGTAAAGATTTTTACGGTCCAAGATAAAGAGACTGAATCTCATTTAATGCTGCAGAATAATGGCCAATATCTTTACTGATTGAGTGTGCTGCTTTAGTTTAGGTACTAAACAGTTCACAAATATCACATAACTCAATCCTCAGAGCACTGGATCGTAGTGAGAAAAGAATTTACATGAAAGGACAAGGAGGTTGAACTCAGAGTGTTTAAACAGGCTGCACAAGGTCACACAAGGAAATAACATGTGGCGCCATGTACAAGTAGCATCCTTGGCTACTTGTTCTAGTCTACCAGGCCATATTTATTCTCGAAGATGCTAAGTTGTGATTTAGTTTTTTTTCAGTGTCAATAAAGCTAAATGCTGCACTGGGAGTCCTAACACTATACATTCCAGAGTGGTCGTGGTGATTATTCTTCATTAATACCTTGACTTTTGACAACATTATTTTACATAAATTATAGCAACTCCAGGATAGGAAAAGTTATATAAAGAAAGCATAGTCAAAAAATTTGAAGTATAAGAACACAATAGTGTTCTTGAATAAATATTCCGTGGATTAGAACTATCACATGCAAACTGGACTTTCTTGATAAATGCCTTGCTAGGACATGTGGGATAGGAGCTGGCAGGAAACCATTCAGAAATTGCAACTCTCCAAAATTAGAATAGACTAATAATATGTCATGAAGTCAATTCCTCGATGCAGGAAATAGCAGGAAGTTAGATGGGGCTGGCATGTTGGGTAGGAAAGCACAGACTTCCTTCTCCTATGCTCGTATCCTTAACTATTTACCAATGACCTACTTATCAGAACAAATGAGAATGCTAAAGCTATGATTTGATAAGTGAAATTGCAATGTTTTTGAATAATGCACATAAAGTCCTTCATTAATCACTGAACATGAGCTAGAGTCCCACCCTATAACAGAGGAAAGGGAGAACAGATAAAACAATCAATAATCCCCCCAACCTGAAAGACAAGTCCATGATGGGACAGACCTTTCAGGTGACTGGGATGACAGCTGCTCTCCACAAGTCCTTCACAGAAACACCATGTCCACTCCCCATTCAGGCACCTTGAGAGTCACCTGGCTGGTGACGTGACTGCACAAGGCAACACTTCTATATCCAGACATTTCAAGCATGCCAGACTAAAAGGGATAAATTTGTAAGCTCACATCACTTACCTCTCAAGCAAAAGTTGATATTTTTTATTTTAATATATCATCAGTCTCCAAATCACATAGGCTATGGTTTGGTTTGCTATAATTCAATTGCTGGGAGAACTGAATGTTAATGTGCCTTATTTTTACAGGCAAAGTAGAAGTTTTCTAAAACAATTTTTCTCTGTTGAGATCTGACCTTTGGTCAGTAGATGCCATTTCTTTTTTTATGTCTGCTTTTGTGCGCTTTGCTTATCATTTTATATATCTCCCGTCCTCCATTCAATCGTCATTCCACAGAAGCAACTAACTGCAGTAAATTAATGTCATTTGAATTCACGCTCAGTATGGCTTGCTCCTGGAGCATCTTTAAAGAGTCCTTTAACTCTGCTTCCTTCTCTTGTCCCTTCAGACTCTATCTCTGTCCCTGGCATGGTACAGTGACATTATCATTAATTCAGGCTGAGGCATGAACCACACTTTGCTGGTGGAGGAGTTCCTGACTTTTCTTCTCTCAGCAATGCTGTGGTAAAAGCCCCTTAATCACCTTGTAAGCCATTGGAGAATAAAACACATCACCGCGGACTGAAGAACACAGAAACAAACAGAATCTCCCTACAAAGATCATCTTAAAACACTTAAGGAGACAGCTAGCACAACCCTGTAGCTGCCTTTGTGTTGTTGGCATTGCTCTAAAGAAATACTCGTGCTGCTACTTTATAAAGAACAGAGATTTATTTGGGCATACACTTTTGGAGGTGCAATGCCCATGGGGTTTGCATAGGTTCTGCCAGAACTCTATCATACAATGGCTTCTTTCATTTTCTGATAAAAGCTATTAAGATCCAATTCTAAGGATCACATCTAATCTTAATCTCCCCCTCCCCATTGAACCCATTTTTAAACATGACAGTCAGATAAAGTTATTCTACAAGGGCAATCCAGATCCTATGAGAGTTTAGGGACCGTTCATGTTCAAACCACACAAATCACCAGCTGAGTTTCTGCCCCTTTTCTCAATAGTACTCTATACCTGTGGCCTTGTCAAACTGATTAGTTCAACCTAGACATCTTTGTCTTAATTGAATCGAATCCACAAATTAGCAAGAAGAGGCTCAGGCTTCTACTCTACAGCTTGTGCAGCAATGTCCTTTGCTTACTTTCCAGCAGGAAGTTGGGTCCTTTTCTGCTTCGTTTGAATAGCTTCCCCATTTATTCTGAGAATTCCCTCCTGGTAAATAACCATTTCTTCTTGTCACTAACTGGATTAATATTGGGGAAGATTTTATCTTTAGGATTCTTACCTGTTAAATGGATAAAATGTTTTTCCTTCCTTGCTGTCACTAACATCATCCCTTAAGAGTCTTCCTATCTACAATCTACAATGTTGTGCTATGGCTAGATGCTGCCTCTGACCTTATATGTTCCTATGCAGGTATGATGACCTAGGATACTTGATGCGCAGAGATGATGAAGTCCTCAAAAGACGGGACTTAGCAAGAGCACCTCAATAGAGCAGGGCATGTCCTCCAAAGACTTGGGTCATTTCCAGTGGGATTCTGACTAGTTCTGGAGAGAGAACTATTACCAAAGCCTCACCCTGCCCCTACCCTGCTGTCTGGTGTCCTCATTAGTGATTTAAACAATCACTTCTACCATGGCCTTCTGCAATGATGAAGGGAGAGTTTCCCCCAGATCTGAGTTAACACCAGCAACACACCTTTGCACCTTTAAAAGTGTGGGTTAAATCCATTTTTTTTTATTTCATTGGTGGCCTGACATGAGTGATTTGTTATAGCAACAAAAGGCTAACTGATGCAGATGGTCTGCCACACGTAATTTTTTAAAACAGAAACTTAATAGGATCATCAAACAGGAAGTCAAGTTGTGTTGCCTTTTTCATAACTTCAAGGTTACATATTCATGCTTATCCACTCTGGAATCTTCTATAACAAGGATATGTTTGTTTATTCCTAAATAAATACAGATTTTATTTTAGTAAGAAGATTTTCTTTATTGTTTTCCAAAAAGACATGCTGTTATTTCAATTACATACTAGAGATCAGATGTCTACATTCAATCATTGACTTCTGTGTTTTACATTCTCTAATGAACTCCTTACATCCTTGAGAATACCAAAGCCAGATTACAAGAAGTAGCATTAAGATATTAAAAAGTAATTCAAGCATACTCATTGATAAAGATTCACCCTATCATATTTATTCTGAAGAATAAGCTTTTGAAAGTACAGTAATACTAGAAATATTCAAAGACTTTCCTTTTTAAAATCTACTAATATACAATGCTAAGACTCATGCCTCACACTTCTAAAATAAAATAGACAAGATGGTGTTGAAGGTCTGTTTAAGCTCTAAAATTTTTATGAGCCAATAAAAATCACCCAAATAGAAACTTCGACGGGAAAAAGGCAATTTTCCTGTCTCCATTTTTGGACAAATTTCCTAGGAAGGAGGCTTCAGTTGTGCATTCACCTTCATGCTTTGCCTCAGACACCATGCACGGGCCAGCTGAAGAGTCAGCAACATCTGTTGCTGCAGAATGAGAAAGTTAAAAATGAAAGAAGGAAGCTGATACAGAAAAGGATGAGAGCCCCATGCAGTTAACATCAGTAAAGACTCCACAACAGAAAAGAAGCAATTCAGTGAGGAAGGAGGGGAGGAAAATGGGAGCTACCTCATAAACCATATCCGTATTTCTAAGGTGATAATCTCATTTAAGTATATATATGGTTTTTTGAACATCTCTCATAATGTCACTTAAGAAAATGTTGATAACTTACAAATAAACCAGTATCCATTGTGACTTTTGAAAATATAGAAGAATTTATTTGGAGTCAATTAAAAACTGTTTCATTATCATAATTAAGAAAAGAGATAACAGGGGCCAGAAAGATAACACGAATATTAAAAGGACACAGCACTCTGGTTCCCACTTCCCACTGAAGGTGGCTCACAGCTTTGTACATCTAGTTCCAGGGCATTGGAGGCCTTCTTCTGTCAGAAACCTCACTCATGTTTACAACTCATCTATATGTGCATACATATAATTAAAAATAAAAACAAAACCTATAAAAACAGAAGAAAGGGCATTGCATAATCACCAGAATGTGTACAAGAAAGAGAGATAACAAAAAATCTGTCCGGGACACAAAACAGTGACCCAGTATGGGTGAGAATGCATCATAACACAGCCATTTAAAAAGCAGCTTGTTGGTTGATTAAAAGTTAAACATGCACCGAATATGCCCAGAAATTACACTTCCATTGGACATGCCCATGAAATCCTTATTTTCACAAAAATGTGTGCAAATTTCTGTAGAAATAGTATTCACTTACTAGTTTCCAAACAGCAATAATGCAGATATTCATCTGGTGGTAGGTAGGGAAAAATAAACTTATTTGACCAATGGACTTGAAAGTAATGAGTGACTGATGCCCAAAATGAAAGAGCCAGAAGGAGTATCATGAAGAGACAGCCAGGGCAGCTGTCTCCTTGTGAAACTTCTGGAAAAGCAAATTCAAAGAGTCAAAGTTACTAGATCAGTGGCTTTTTTACAGCTGAGAGTAAACTGCAAGACTTTGCTTGCAAATGACATAGGGGAAAATTGTAGAGTGATGAGGGAGATCTACAACAGGACCCAAGTAGAGAATCTACCTGAGAATGGGAATCTATCAGTTCCAAATGATAACCATAGTTGGAAAGAACTGCTTTTTATGAAAATATTAAAAATACCTATTAATTGTCTAAAAGGCCCATAGCAACTGTAGAACATTTGCCTAGAAAACAGGAAGGGTTCACTTCGAATGAAACACCTCAATATCTTGCCTTCTGCCTCCAGAGTCATGGGACAGATATGCTGCCCAAAGGGACAAAGGGTCTAATAGACAGAGGGATCCACAGTTTTCTTGAAAGGACTGTTTTTTTTTTCTTTTAACAGAGCATGGAAAGGTTAAGTGAGTGGGAATACTGAATATGGTGGAGATCTGCATAACCTGTGCACTCTAGTGAAGATGGGAATAAATGGAATGGCTTCAAGATTAGGGAGAAAGACTAGAAAGGGTCACAAAGAGAGAGAGCTGTGAAGGTCCTTCCTGGGGCCAGAACTAATCACAGAATCTCATATCTAGTGGGATATAAAGAGAGTCTCCAGAGAGACTCAAGGAAAAAAAAAAACAGGTCAAAGACTCCTTGCCAGAACTACAGCTGAGCATCAACCATGGGGATATTGATGGGGGGAAGGCAGTAAGGGAGACCACAATCTATACCAAGGGGCTTAATACAGAAAAATGAACATCACAAAAACAGCGTTTTCAATTTACAGCTGAGGTATGCTGGCACACACAGAACTTGGGAGGTGACAGAAGGGGATCAGGAGCTTACATCATCCTTGGCTAGAGAGAAAATTTGAGACCAGCATACAGTATGTGAAACATTGACTCATCAGACTACAACCATAAAACAAACAAGCAAGCAGACAGCAGCCCATGCTATCAACAAGAGTAACACTCAGTATTCAGAGCTGAAGCAGTATGTTATCTAAAATGCCTAGTTTTCAATTAAATTAGTTACAAGATATCAGAGAAATATGAAAATGTAGATCAGGTAGAGGAACGGAATGCAAAAACTGCTGTTCTCTTCATAACGATCCTAAATGGCAGTTACAGGAGTCCATCAAACTAAAATTCTGTAGTAAAAAAGGACAATAATAAGAACAAAATTTTTATCAGAAAACACTGGTAGTAGACTTGAGCTAACAGAAGAAACCTCACTGGATTTGAAGGTAGACTATTACATGACACAAAACCAAAATAGTGGAGAAAAAAGAGACTGGAATAAATTATCAAATTTAAAAACTGAACAAGATATCAGAATGATGTGGGGACACCAGGCAGTATCCAGAAGGGCAGGTGTGACAGAGAAAGGAGAAAAGTCGAGCACCTAATGAATAAAACTTCTGCAATTTAGTGAGAAACCTTAACGCACACATCCAGAAAGCTCAAAAAGCTGCAAGGGGGGGGCATAGACAGATAGATACAAGCCAGGCATATTATAGTCAAAGGTTGAAAGAGAAAAAAATGGTCCAATATATACAAAGGAATACCAAGAAAACCAACAATCATTAAACAGTAAAGGTCAGAAGACCATAGCATGAAATATTCATAGTTAGCACACGTACAACTAATACAGAGATTCCCCAATTACACAAAGCAAAAACATAACTGGAAAGAAACCAGGACAATTTTCTAACCAATTACAAATTGGTAACTAACTACAGGTAACTCTAATAAGAATAAACACACTACTTAAAGTATCAGATGGAAACACTTGACACAGCTTTTTGTCAATGGAATAGAACTGAAAGTCAAGAAACAAACAGAACAGTGTAGCAAAGATTGCCATGCTATATATAGTACTTCCTGTGGGCTGTGGAGTTTCTCTGGTGGTTCATTATGAATTTGTGGCTTTCTTCAAAGCTTTGCTTTGACGGACTTTATCCATTGTTCTAAAACATTCATTCTGAAGGAAATATCTTCCTTTCTTTAGTGTGGTTCTGGGAACTTTGAATGAAATATGTCCATGTTATTCTTGAGTATTGTTCAGGGATACAGGTTAAGAACCCATTAATGAAACTAACTGACTTCAGTACTTGGTTACAAGCACAAGAATATTCCTACTGTAGTCTTGGTAAGATTGGTATACCTCTTGGTTCAACGATTGCGGCACATTCAAAAGTTTGTGGAAGCTTATGCTAATGGGAAAGCTTATGGGAAATCCTAAAAGAAAGGTCACATGAAGTACTCACAAGCAGAGCCTTGTGAGATCTGGTTTAGCTTTAAGTTGATCAAATCAGGCTTATGCTTCTGACATATAACATTCAGCTCCATGTGAGCTGCCCGGATCCCATCTGTTCCCTTCCATAACTCTGACAACTTTGGTAAAAGAGAGACCCATCTATTTTCAAGGGACCATGAATTCACTAGAAGGTGGGGACATACCTGGGTGGAGATCACAGAACATTTCTGTAACATCTGTCTTCAGCACCAGCAGTCTGAGCAGAAGCACGAGCATGCACCTGGCAATAAGCCACCGTCGTCCAAGGCACCTGACTTCATGCAGGACGGCCCAAAGGAAGTTCAGCACCTTGGACAGTGCAATGCTCATATGTGTGTGCGAAAGGGGCTACACGATCATCTTCCCTCCATCTGTACATTGGCTCTCCAGTTCTGCCAGTCACCTTACTCTTGAGTAAAAATAAGTGACAAGTCAGGGGTCTCCATCCTATTCTCTGTCTCTGCAACTCACGGTACTCACAATGTGGAAGACACCAAAGAGGAACATTTACCTTGCTGGTGATGTGCTAACAGACAAAAGGCACTTTAACATGAAATGACTCAGAAAATACCTGCACAAGGACAAGAGCTTTAAAGGAAGAACCACCTGGAATAATAATGTTTAGGAAAACATGGGGGAAATGAAACAAAGACAGATAGGAGATGAACAAGAAAAGGAAAATAAGGGTGTGTGTGGGGGGGTAATGAAAATCAAAAGTAAGACTTTCCTACTTGTGTATCGCACAGCATTAGATTCCATAAATATATTAGGCGTGTTAAGAAGTATTAGAGAACATTTCTTTCTGCCAACAGAAGATCATGAACTTTTAGAACAACCTTAGTGACATTCTGCAGGCCGGGGCTGAAAGATCAATAAAAACTAAGTTAGAGAGAGATTTTACAGACACAAGGTGGTAAGTGCACAGGAAGAATATTGAGAAAGAAAAATGAAGGGTTCTGGCTGTTGGTTTAGAGTGAAGACAGCCTGTACATGGATGATTCCAGCAGGAGCCTGCAGCTTGAAGAAGGGGAACAGCTTCACTTTTGTAAAAAAGCAAAGCACTGATCCAAGATCCAAATGTGTAACAAAATGACTGGGGGTATGGTTCAGTGTTTCTTTTAAGAAGGGACCACTCATAACTGAAAAGTGACAAGAAGAACAGAGAAACCGAAGTCCTAACATCATCTACTGAACACAGGGGAAATACAGCTTTGGAACCTTGCAGGGCAGGCAGGTACTAGAACATGAAAATGCAGAGCACAGGGCCTGGGGCTGGAGCAGAAGACTGGAGCCCAGGGAGGTGAGACCAGGGGGAAGGAGAGTGGATGGGAAATGAGTCCAGCGAGAAGAAGATTTCATAACAACCACCACCAGTGATCAGTTGTGATAGAAAGGGATGAAAACCACCATTCCTGGAAAGTTGCTTTGGACAATAATGTATTTCTAGTATTGGTTTCAACAGCACTCTAAAATGCACAACAGCTCTTTCCAAATTTCCCTTAATAAAATGCACACATTTTGTGTCCTATATCCTTGGGGATTTTGTGACATCGTCTTCCTGTCCCACCACAGACCAGTCTATCCACTATACACAGGAGCGAGTACACTGAAAGTCTAACTCAGACTGCTCATCTTTTGACACATTGTGAGGGTTCTTTTCATCTTGCCTTGCATGCATGATTCCTGGAAAACTCATCATCCCGCCAGGGCTGCTCCTGTCCTGTTATGACGTCTTTGTATATATACCAGATCTCTCTTCAGTTTATTTTATTATATCATAAATCAAAACTATTCCCTAAGTTTCAGTTCCCTACAAATACTTTCCAATTCCTCAGACCTTCTCTACATCAGTGGTTTAGTCTTCTGTTACTACCCACAAATAGGAAAAAAAATAAAAACACCTATCCAAAAATTAAGCACACATACATTTTTGACATGTTTATGAATTGGTTGTAGAATATTTTACTAGCTCACTAGTGGCAATCTCAAGCCTACTGCTGCCCCACTATAACTGTGCATACGACTGTATCTGAAAACATCATAGCCTTCACATCTCCTTCCATTTGGGGATAAAACCATCCGCGAGAGTAGGAGGTAACTCTGTGTGAAGGAGAACAGTGTGCTTCTACACCCATGTAGATGGTGATAATAACACTTCATGTCCTCAGTAATCATAGAAATTAAATTTTAAGTGGTAAGAAAACACAGAATTGTGGTGGGGGAGCTGTTCAAATGGCTTAGCTATTGTTGCATGAGGAGGAGTGGGCTGTGTCCAGCTGCCCAGATCCCGGCCGCTAGCCTGCTTTTGGTCCCGGCTAGCTTATACCCGAAATAATTACACAGAAACTGTATTTATTTAAACTTTGCCTGGCCCATTAGTTTTAGTCTCTTTTTGGCCAACTTTTACATCTTGATTTAGCTCATTTTTCATAATCTGTATTCACCACGAGGATGTGGCTTACCAGCATGAGTCTAACCAGTGTCCATCTTGGGCTGGAGAAGCATGGCGTCTACCACACTTCCTTTCCTCCCAGCATTCCATCCTGTCTACTCCACCTACCTGATTTCTGTCCTATCAAAAGGCCAAGGCAGTCTCTTTATTCAACCAATGAAAGCAACAGAAATACAGAAGCACCTCCTACAACAAGCTATGTGAACAGTTAGGCAAAAAACAGGTATAGCACTACAGCCCCATTGGTGCACTGCTCTATCCCGTGATAACGCCCATCCTCAGATACAGCCTGGCAAGCTTGTATAAACTCTACTGCCTAGAAAAGTAGAGTGTTGTTTATCAAAGGATATCAGGTCCAATGCACAAGTTTGAGAGACACTTCTGAGACATTATAAAGACTGTTATCTTGCCAAGCAGCTGGAGTGCGGTCATTTGGAGCAGATCTATTTATCAGTAAGCACAGGGAATGAGTTGAAGGCTTGCACACTGGTGTTGAATGGAGCATGAAGAAGGAGCAGAGGAGGTCACATAAATACTAAGTAGTGACCTTCCATTTGAGAGTCAGAGGCAATTCCTCACACATGCTTTTATGCCTTTAGAATTTATTTCTCAGGGTTCCAAGGTGCAGGTGGATTGTAATATAAGTGAATAATATTATGATCTGGAAAACTATGACAGAGACAACTAAACAAAACAAAACTCACAGTTATGAGGCAAAAAATCAACCCTCCACCTCAGACAGATGGCAGTTTCAGAATAAGAAGGCTAGCCATTTTGTGTAGCAGTTCATAGCTTCTTTTACTTTAAAAATATTACCCTAAAATGCTTAAATTGACCTTAAAAATTTTCCACTTATAAATGCTTACCTTAATTTTTCGACTTAAAAATGTATAATGAACATTTGACAAGATAAATAGTGGAAAAATGACGACAGTCCTTCACAATGAAATTACTCAGCAGAACCCAGGTCCATAGGAACAGTGGCATCATGCTGACAGCTGAGTACAGGCGCCTCAAACAGGGAGTATGGGGGCCTCCCACACCACGTGGCCTTAGTGAAACAAACTCGAGAAACAGTTTCATCTGGTGACTACAGAAGCAAATAATTAACATGCAATTTCTACTCGGCTACATTTGCTGCTGATTCTTTTTAACTTTACTGATGTGGTGGTGTGGGAGGGGATGTGTGTATGTGTGTGGGAGGGGATGTATGTATATGCACATACCACACACTTATGAGGAAGTTCGACCACTGCTTTCAGGGGCTGGAACTCTGTTTCCATCACGTGCATCCCAAGGATCTAACTCAGGTCATTATTTGGAAAGTGCCTTTTCCCACTAAGCCATCCTGCTGTTCCTACTGCAGACTTTCATATGCCCAAGTTGTCTTTACATACATTGCTTGTTATTTGTTTACCAACTGCTTATTTAGGGTAGAGTGCTGCCCCTTCAGTCTCAGTGCAACACTGCTGGAAATCAGAGTCGCGTAGCACGGTGCTGCAGTGATCACTTCTAGTTAATTTTGAACATTATGATATTTGTAAACACCCCTAAAATTGACCAGCCATTGATTTATTGAATCAAGTAACTGTTTATAGACAGTGCAGTCGTTTATAAAGCTGATCCTAAAAAGCTGTCATTTCTGATTTCTTTTTCATACCTAATTTGGTTTCTCAGTCCTCCGCCAAATCCATTACACAATGGCTAAATCTTGGTGCTGTGGAACTGGATAAGTCCTTAGAGAGCATCTTATCCAAGCTTCACTTTATAGACTAGGATGCAGGACCTAGAGAACGGATATAAATTGGATTCAGGATTAATCTGCTTAAGAAAAGTCAGACCTTGTAAGAAGCCATCAGTAAAATCTAATGTAGAGAACTGGTCTCCAAAGTCTTTGATTTTAATGAGAAAAGATAATAGCATCTCTTTTTTGGTCAAATGAATTAGCTTTGGGTTTATTAAAGTTTTAATATATCCTCTCAACTTTAGGTTGGTGAAAGCAGAGCAGAAGGAGCATTTCCTTCCCTTTTCTGCCCTGCTGGGAGACTGAAACCATGAGTCTACAAAGCGCCATCTCTTCTTATTCTGTAACTAATGCACTTGCCTCTAGAAAGAGCCATAGTCCCAAACCTTCAGGCACTAATCTCATACTAGAGAACTCAGCTGTTTAAAATCCTAGTCACAATTAATGTTTGATATTTTATCATACAGCAGCCAGTCTTTTATTTCTATCATAATTACACTTTCATTTTTTAAAATTAAAAATGGCCAAAGGAGTGGCATATGTCAAATGAATGCCAGGGCATCTAGTAAAGAACAAAACACCTTCAGTCTCTACTACCTCTCCCAGGATTACCTTCTAGCCATTCCTTCCTTGATTATAAAGTCCACTTACACCACAAATAAGCTCTGCAGGCAAATGTCAGCAAACATGCATACCAACAATGAATGTAACTAAATGGAATCACACCTCTCCATTCTCTTCACAGTAAACACAAATTAGAAAGAAGTCTAGTTTTTTTATACCTCATTCATTCATTCACTCAACCATCCATCTATCTAGTTATTCAGATTTTCTTTCGATTGTTTTGATTTATTACTATGTTGAATATCACACCCAAAGCCTTGTTCATTTTAGGCAAAGGCTCAATCATAAAGTTACACTCTCGGCTACTATATTTAATAATAATAATAATAAAAATAATATCCTTCATCTCCACCCATTTGAACAGACTTCCAATACTGGCTTCTCCATCAGAGGTAGGATACCCGAGAAGTCAAGAGGGTCAGTCTGTAGCAAGAAAATTATGTAAATCAATAGTCTTTCCCCTAGAGTGATTCAGTTCCCACTCCCATCCCCAGGAGACATTTTGTTTGTCATAGTTATAGTGAAGATTATTAGTCACAGAATCATTAACGGCTCAAGCGCAGGCCAGCAGTAATACACAAAGGAAAGAATTATGCAGAGCACAGGCTGTAAAGAGTCAAGGGTAAGAACACTGATTCAGATTATTTCTACCTAACACCACTGTCCTCAAGCAGCTCTGGCTTCCTACATGATCTGGCTGGAAAGCTGGGCACACCACAAACCTACTCAAATAATTTATAATTACCAAATCAACAACTGACTCAAATGGTTTGTCAAGTTTGAAAGCACTGACCATATAATACTTGGGGAGCCCTTAAATATTAAGCATGTGTCTAACAGCCCCTCCCCGCAATATCATTTACTTAAACAACAGACTCTCTGGTACAGCACCATGTCTCTAATGTGACACTGTCTCTATTTTCAGTGGGTTTTAGTATTTCAAACAAAGTGACAGCTTTCAGTTAATGTGGAAATATCTATGTGAAACACGCAAATGGATTACAGAAACTCTAAAAGGCTATGGCACCTGAAGAACCTGTGAAAGGTATAACAAGTATTCTGCAAAATCACTTAGCTACACAATCTCTTCTTCCCCAGAGCTTTAGTAAGCATAAGGTTTCATAAAACACAGTTTCTTTTCTCAGTGTGGGAATAAAACAGAAAGTGAATAACTTCAAACTTCTCTTAATAGAGGTTTGGGTCAATTATCCTTGAGGATACACGTTGCCTTAACAAAGAACTGCATCCAAGGACCACCAGGACAGGGGCAGTATGATGAAAACCCCAAAGACATTCATAAGTGAATAGGCGAATTGTAACAGTGGACATTGTCTCTCACACGCAAAGCAAGATGAAAAAAAAATTTAGGGAAGTGTTAGTGTGGAGCACTGAAAACAAAGCCACTTGAGGCCTAGGAATGGAGTCTCCTCATTCAGAAATCAGATTTCAAATGTCCTTCACATCACCCAGCTGCTTTAGCCAAGTATGGAATAAGGACAAAATGATTTAGCAAGCAATACTTGGAAACAATTGTGAGAGAGAAAGGAAAAACACGAGTGACTCATAGCTTCAATGGTGACTTTATTACGCACATAAATAATACACAGTCATGGACTGTCGTCCCTCATCGCTAATTATGTTAAGGGTTACTGAAGGTTTACTCAGTGAAGGCAATGGCCTCAGTGTAGACAGTTTTGCAGATCCATGAGCATATCCTCAGCACTTAGAAGTTCCTCAGTTTGTCCCACAGACTGCATTTGTGTCCTTGATATTTCATGTGAATATGTGGCTATGCATATAGATGCAATGTTAGAGTTTTTTAAAAAGGCGAGCACACAAGGTGTTCCTGTGTGTTACTAAAGACGAACAAGACTGGAGTTATGCATCCCTCCCCTCAAACCCAATGGCATGCTCACACCTTAGCCAAGTGGAGGAAACGGCCATACTTATCCAACATTATGTAAAAGGTGGCATGAACTGCATGGCAGGTAAGAACGCACACAAGCAGCCTCTTCCAACAGCCCATTAGCAATTGCTGAGGCAGGGCAGAATGAGGAGGAAAATTAAAGGGACAGGGAAAGAGAAAGAAGCCATGTCGAAACTCTTCATACGCTGAGAGTCATGAATTCCAGCAGAAGAGACAGCACTGGCTGTGAAGACTGTTGTCATATAAAACATATAAAAATACTTTAATTCTTTTTTAAAACGGAGACACCTGGAATTGGATAGATAACTCAGCAGTTAAGGGTATGTACTGCCTTTCCAGAAGACCCCAGTTTGGTTCCCAGCACCCATATCATGCCGCTCACAACTGTCTATACTACCATTTCAGGGATTTGATGGCCTCCATGGGCACCTGAACACACATGTGCATACCAACAAATGTGTGCTCGCACACACACAAAATTAAAAACTGAAAAATAAAATTTCAGATAACTGACACAGAAATATTTCTTTCATATATTTCCTAATATATATCAGAGATATTTTCTAATAAAAATGCTAAAATAGCAATAAATATGACTTTCATGTGAGGTTTTAGTCTCTTCCCAGATATTTTCAGGCAGCCTCATAAGGGGACTAAGCCTTACCTTGCGCCACAAGCATCAACACTACCTTGCAGGCCCTACCTTATGGTGACTTTACCTTATCTGCTCTGACCTTACCCGATTTTCACCAAGAACCAACCCATGATGTAATTTGTCACAAAGGAAAAGATGCTTTAGCATCCTTTGAGACGAAGTTTCAGAAGTCACTAGAAACTGTGGCTATTATAGTACTCTGAAATCAGGACTGGCCCTGTGGTACTCTGGTGTGCTTGTTCCTTACTTAAGAGCCTCTCTATTTTTCCCATGCTTAAAGTTTATGCCTCAAATTATTTTATTTTATTTTTTTGCCTCAAATTATTTTAATAAATTTCAATTCTGCTTCATTATTTCTAAGGTGAGGTACTTGGCTTTACTGGAGGAGAGAGCTTTGAGAACAACAGAATGCTGGCAGCAGTGTGTGGCAGTAACAGGATTTCTCTGCTCCCACTACTACTGACAATCAACAAACACATGAGTGCGCGCACGCGCACAAATACACACACACACACACACACACACACACACACATGCCCTGACGCACCCCCACACAACACATCCTATTCACAGTTATGATTTTAGTTAGATTTCAGATCTCTTTTATGGCTCTAGAGTTCTGGGACTCTGGCTCTGTGAGGTTTGGGTCAATTATAACCAATTATATATTATATAATTATAAGTGCTTATCTCAAAAGCATGAGGACCTGAGTGTGAATCCTTAGCAGCCACGTATGCCAGGTACAACATGCATGTCTCCAATCCCAGATGGGAAGTGGAGCCAGGAAAATTCAAAAAAACTCCTGGGCCATTTAATGGGCCCAATGCATTGCTAGTTTGACATATTTGGTAGGGTGATGTCAAAGGCAAGAATCAACACCTTAGATAACGTTAACTTCCATGTGCATGGTTTGGCACAAACACACATTTGTACACGCACATGATAAGCCTAATCAATTCTTGTGATCAATTAAGTAATAAATGGCCAGAGCCACACACATAGCATACAGAGTACAATGATCTTGACGTTTTACCTATCCTGCCCTAAATGCTTTCTACATGACAGATGATGGGGTTCAGGATGCTAAGAGTTCATTCAAGGCACAGGATTTTGGAAAGGGTAAGCTGCCCTTGCTTCCTGAATCCATGTGGAACGGATAAAATTTTTCATTTATTTAAGATTGCAAAAAATGTGATGACCACATCTCACTCTCTCAGATTTATTCTAATGTACAATAATGGAAACAGTTCCAGTTAAAGAACAAGATAAACCCCACCCCAGGCTCTCTTTAGCTTTAGCCACTTAAAATTAGTGGAGGCAGTAAATCTCCTTTAGCATCTACTTCCTTCTTAGAACAAGAATAAAGGGCATTTTCCCCCCACTCACAAGGTAATTGAAAGTATTCATTTAGGTAATATAAGACAATTTATATGGTTAAAAATGATAAAGCTGGTCTCTGATCCCATTGCCTTCCCAGCAGCCTTTCTTTATGGTACATAACATAATCACAGTGTTCTCTCTCACAAGGCTTAGGGCAATTGCTGCTTGCTTTTCTTGGAGAATATTAAATTGTAGAAGCCTCACTGGTGAGATCAGAGAAATCATTTCATAAGAGTGAAAAAAATTGATGGAAAGTTTGGAAAACATTTCTTTTATCATAGTTCCACACACTAAAAAGAGTTACATCCATTCGGGAAAAGGGCATCTTCAACCACGGTCCTGCAGAAGCTGGACAACCCTCTGCATAGCAATGAGATTCAACACTTACTTAGCCCATATTCCGGAAAAGCAAATCTTTAATGTAAGACCTGAAACCATGGAATGAGCACAAGAAAGAAATTTCTAAAGATATTTTTATATGTGATTTTTGTTTGCATCGGATTCTCCCTAGTTACAAAAACTATTATAAACATTGTTGGTAAGGATATGGAAAAAACCAAACTCTCATACACTCTTTGTGAAAGTATAAAATATTATAGCAACTGTCATGGTTATTTGACAGGATGTAGCGTATCCTAGGAGACAGCTTCAGGCACACATGTGAGCGATTACTCAGGTCTGTTAGCCTCTGTGCATGCCTGTGGTGACAATCCTAAGCAAATAATGTGAAGATCTGTCCACTGTGGCTGGCACTACTCCCTCTACTGGGATTCTCACTGCATAACAAGAAGAAATCCAGCTGAGCAAAAGCATTTACTTTACCCCACCTACACACGCAACGACAGATGCAACGTGACCTGCTACTCGAAGTTTGCTGTCTTAATAGCCCTACTAATAGTTGACTGTGTCCTCAAACTGGGAGCCAACAAAAACCCTTTCTCCTTTAAGTTGCTTTTGTTGGGGTTATTTTATAAGATCAGCAGGGAAAACAACTAAGACAGCAACTATGGAAAATGGTACAGAGAATTAAAGGGAAAAACAACATGAAACACAGAGCCCTCATAGGATCAGAGGCTCCACGTCTGGGATGGATCTAGTATATACCTAAAGAGCATGAGGTCAGCATGCAGAAGAAACCTCTGGCCACTGGCACTTACTGCAGCACTATTTACAATATGCATTATATAGAATCAGTGCATGCATCTGCCCAACTGTTGCATGAAAAGAAAAAAAAAACTTTAAATTTTATGTACTTGCAATAAAGACGGATTCTACCATAAAGAAAAATGAAACTCTGTCATTCAGGGCTAAATATAAGAATCAGAGGGCGCTATGTAAAATAAATTAAGACAGCTACATACAATTTTAACACATTATCTCCTACACATGAAAGTAAACAGCTGACCTGAAAATACAGACTAAAAGTTATGGTTAATCTTTATTACCAACCTGACTGAACTTAGAATCATCATGGGAACCCACCTGTTGGTGTGTCATTGAGGGTGTTTCCTGAGAAGAGTCAGAGATGAAGACAGACGTGTATCCTCAATGCTAGTGTTAGAATTAAGTTCAGGGTCCCAAAGAGACCACCACTCAAGAAGACAGAGCTTCGCATTTGATCGAGATGTTATGCACAGAAGCGCAAGAACACCAGGGCAAGAAGGACATGTGGTTTTCATTCTGAGGCAGGTGGTAACAGAGTCTTTCCCTCAGTAGCTAGGATCCCACCCCACAATCCTTTTCCATTGGCTGGTTTTAAGAGAATCCGTGCACAGGAAGTGAATGAAGGTAGGGGATGGTTTGCTGCACAAGTCACTCCATTTCCAGAATATAGCAAGGCCTTTGGGCACATGAAACTTTTTATCAGTGTGGGGATTAAATCATTTACATAAAAATCTTACAAGGTGAAAGAGATAAGAAGATTTATCTTCCTTGTTGTAAACAGGAGTTTTGCAGCCCTGATAGAAAAGGCTAATATTGACTGTTTCTTACATGCGTGACACTATGCCAAGGGCTGGAGTCTTAGTCTGAATAAAAAGTAGGAAAATAACTAGATATCAGCATTCATTTCTGCTTCTTGACTGGATATAATGTGACCAGTTGCTTCATATTTCTATCTTCATAGTTTCCCAGCAGTCTGAGGTAGGCTGTACCCCCAAACTTTCAGCTAAAATTTAAGGGAACCCTGTTGGAAGGTCCTACTGCTTAAGGTTGCAGGCCACTATGTCTGGACAGCTCTCTGAGCTTGGAGCAAAACGGAAGACTCTGTTCTCTCAGCAGGGCTTTCTCCTCACTGTCTGACCTCATTTGGAATCTGTCCCTGGGCCTGGATGCCTGACTTATCTTAAGTGTGACCTTTGACACAATTCACCACACACACTCTCCTGCTGCTATCCACATGATAATTAGATGTTGTGCTCCTATCTGTATGATGGGAACATGCTGCCAAGTGCAAATGAAGCATACTATGAGCACCCAGTAGATGATGTCCCAGCCTTTGTCCCTGCCATATATATTCCCTCACTCTGGAATAAAGTTGAGCTATCTCACTGAATCTGACTCCTGGAAGGCTGTTTTCATCATACTCGCCACCTTACAAAGTTCTGCAGATGGCTGCTATTCCCTTGAAGTCTAGTAGCCAATGGACTATGAGAAAAAGGAAGACCCCCCACAGAACAGAATGTAACCCGATAAGTTGCTTTAGTCGGGTCCTTGGTCACAGTGAGAAAATTAACTAATGCACCTGGGCATGGGAGGTTGCTAAGGTAGTTAAGGAGTAACAAGGAGGAGGAAGCAGAGTGGGTGGATGTGATCAATATGCTATGTGCATTCACTGAGATTTCATAGTGAAGCCCATTGATCTGTGCAGTTAATACATGCACAACAATAGTACTGATGTGGGGTGGTTTGAGTGAAAACGGCCCCCAGAGGTTCATATGTTTGAACAGTTGTTCCCCAACTGATGGAACTGTTTAGGAGGATTAGAAGGTATAGCCTTGTTAGAGGAATTGTGTCCCTAGGGATGAGCATTTAAGTTTCAAAAGCCTAAACCAAGTTATTTCTCTCTGCCTTGATCTTGTGGACTGAGATGTGGGCTTTCAATTACTGCTCCAATACCACACCCACCTGCCCGTCTGCCGCCATAGTCCCACAAAGATGGTCATAGACTCTAACTCTCTGTACTGGTGAGCCCCAAAAGAAATATTTTCTAAGTGCCATGGTGTTTTGTCATACCAACTGAGAAGTAACTAAGACATGTTCGCCAAGTGACTATTACCTACCCAGATGTGAAATGTCACAATTATGAAAATACATACAAGAGCACTGTCGTTGCCTCTTGGCCCTTCAGCTAAGACCACGTGGAGTATCTTTGCTTATCAGTTTAATAAAGAGCACTGTCTTCCTTGAGCAAGAGGCAGAAAACATTTATAAAGAATATCATAGTCAGTCAACAAATTATGTATTACATTCCAGGGAGGTAATCACGTCTAAAGGAAAGTAGAATGTGACAGAGGGGGTGCCGTCTGAAGTAGGAAAATCAAAGCAGGAGTTTCTAATGTGATTCTGATCAGAGAATTAGAGGAGGTGAAGAAGCCAGCAAAAGGATGGCAACAATTCTAATTGACATCGCAGATACAATCTTCCTTGACACTTGAATTTTTTTTTGTTGTTGTTGGTTTAAATTCTGCATCATTTTGGCTGCCCTGGAGTTTCACTAACAGGCATGTGTATCAGGCCACTCCCTCGTGTGTAATCGGTCCTACAGATGTGTTCTCAGCCACACACAATGACATCGAGGAACCACATAAACTTCCTGTCTGATGTCTTTGCAAATATAAGCCTGAACTTAGAAATAATGATAAATCGGGTATTGCCAGAGGGAAGATCTTTGGATGAATTCTGTGTGTGTTCTTGGCCTTTCTCTCTCCTGGATGTCAAGGTGTAACCATGTGGCTGGCCCAGGCCAAGAACCCAGTCTAGCACTGAGTTACACTTGAAGCCCCTGGCATCTTGACATTTTATTTGCATTCCACATTGAGACAGTGAAATAGATCAGAAGCCATCAGGCGTCAATTCTGTGTGTGCGTGCACACATGCATCCATCAGGCATTAAGTCTGCGTGTGCATACACACATGGAGATTTTAGTTCATACACATCTTTCACTTGCTTTCAAAAATACCTCAGGAATAAAAAATATTATGTTTAAATTATTTGTATATAAAATTGCTATATGCTATTAAACTGTGTATTATTACATATTATCATGAGAAGTAAAAGTAACTATGTTTCTATAAAAATTTCTATCAAAATGCAGTGGCATAGATACTGTTATTATCTATTCACTTTTTTATATGGTAATATCATCTGTTTTATTACCCTGAATATATAAACTAAGATGACAGAAGTTTCCATGCCTATTTCTCTCTCATTACTACTCACATAGTTACAGCATTATCTGTCCGATTTTATGGTGGTTATTGAAAACAACTCTTTGACAGAAGGAAGAAATCTGTTAAAAGACCCATTCCAATTGTCAAACATGAAGTAGGTCACAGGCTAGAAGTCTGCCTTGATTGTCTTTTCCTAAATACTGAAAGCATGGAGGATGATAAGATTGCTTAGTCTGGAGGCTGACTTTACTAATTTGACGGTTTTCCCAGAGTCTCGGAGAGTCTCATTAACAGGAAAACCAATGGCAGGTCAAAAAGGCACAGTGAAAACACCAAGGTAATAGTATTTGACAGTTTGGCAGGAACATGTCATTCCAGATACACTATTATACAGTGTATAAGATTACAGGAACATATCATTCCAGACACAGGACACAAAGATTAAGGAGGAAGCTTATAGGATATTTTTCATAACAAGTTACCAACACCCAAAACATTTTAAGGCAAATGAATTATTATTCAATAATAAAGTTTCTGTGTATCACAGAGCAATGCATATTTTTAATTCTCCTGGCCACAGAAGAGTAGAGGAGGACAGTCATGGCCACCTCTCACAGGCTTATTGTATTGGCACTTTAATGCACCCAGATGAAGAATGGGTGCTTATCTCACAGAAATCAAACTGAAGATGAATATAAACATTGATTCCTTTTGCAGATAATTCTTTGAAAGCAGAAATATGAGAGAAGTAACTTGATTTAATGGCAGAATTGTCAATGTGGTCCAAAATCATAAAGTTGCAAAATTCTAAATAAGTTTTGGTACACAGTGTCAATTCACAACAAATCATTCTGAGTATGTATTACATCATTCCACACTCTGAGTATGTATTACATCATTCCACATTCTGAAAATGGCGCATGGAACAGAGAACTGCATGTCAGAAATTCTGTGCATCTTACAGCACTGTGTAAAATGCCTGACCTCAAATTTATTTTCTCGAGTTACTGACAGTAAGTTTAACCACATGTTAACAATTACTACCCAGTTTTTTGAATATGTAACAAAACCTATGCATGGCCATCTTTAATGTATGGCTTTTATATGGCATAAAATTTCTTTTTAAATAGAAAATAAACCATTCTTTGAATCAGTATATGTGTATTTATATCTCTACTTACAAAATTATCACAGTTATGAAAAATAAATAAGGAAATAATGTCATTTGAGAAAAAGTAGTAATTGTATTTGTATCTACACTTACTACTTTATAGAAATTAATGCTTCTCAAAACAAAAAACTACTCATATTAACCAGTGATGTGGGATTTCCCTCTGTATGCTGTGATTACCATTAATGAATAAAGAAACTACTTTGGACCTATAGCAGGGCAGAAGTTAACAGGTAGGCAGGGAAAACTAAACTGAATTCTGGGAGGAAGAAGAGAGAAGCCATGGAGCTACTGCCAGAGACAGACGCTAGGAACTTTACCCGGTAAGCTAGAGCCACGTGGTCGTATACAGATTAATAGAAATGGGTTAAATTAAAATAAGAGTTAGCCAATAAGAAGCTAGAGCTAATGAGCCAAACAGTGATTTAAATAATACAGTTTCTGTGTGATTCTTTTGGGGCTAAGCAGCCAGGAACTAACTAGTAGCCTCCTCACTACAAATTGGTGCCAACATGGTTGACTAAAATCCACTTAAAACCGAAAGGCCTTAAAAAGTTATTCTAGACACAAAAATACAGAGTTTAACACAGCTTTTTGCTGTTTGCTGGCAGCAGCTGCAGCTCCTTTAAGAGAAGTTTTCCTGGCTCAGTGGAAGCAGATAAAAAAGCTATGCCATATTGAAATGCAGGCTTTCTGGGCCGTGCTGCCTGCAAAACCTCTGGCTCTTTTGGGAGACTCAGTATTTGGATGGGGTTTGTGAGCAGCGTGCTGCAGCTTGCTTGATGGCAACTTGGACCGGCTGTGTACCTGGAAGTGGGGCAGTGTGTGTGACTCTCAGAGGCAGCAAACAGTGCTGGACTAGGTGGGGCAAGCAGGAAATGCTGTATTACCCCCAGCAATGACACAGCTTAAGTTTTTAAGAAGTGCTTAGCATTTTAAGAAAAGGCTTACAGACACACAATAAAAACAGATTCAGACAGATATAGACCTCTAAATGGGTCACATTGTTGAATAAATGTATGTAGGCTTGGGAGAGAGAAGAAAAAGAGTATAGAGAGTTAGAAAAGAAGTAAACTGTTTTAAAAAATGAAACAAAGTCTTTAAAGAGACATAGTACAGACAGTCATAAATTTTAAAAAGTATAAAACAATAAGCCACATAAAGATGGAATATACATAGAGAGTATGGATTATGTATATTATTGTGTTTTCTTTGAATTTTTGGCTACAGAGAGACATCTGATTCTGGGGACTGCTAAGCTATGCCTATACACACACACACACACACACACACACACACACATATATTAAAGGTATCTTGAATTCAAAATATGGGTCTAAGGATTTGTTGCTTTGGAAAAGAGGTTCTTCTTTTGTTCCCACAGAGGATGAGAACCTGATGATTGCTTCCAGAGTAATACAGCTTGATGGACCAAGACCCCATGGAAAGGCACCCTGCCCAATAAATAGCAAGAAGCAGTTTGGAGAGTGCTATACCCAAATTCCTAAATATTGTTTATAAATGTTTCTTTATATTTAAAGGTGGATATGCTATAGAGATTTGCATTGGTATAGATCTTGGTTTATTGATGCAAATTTAAGGTCAATCTTGTTATATGTACATTTCTACTCTTGATTAAGATATTATGATTGTGTAGTTGATTTAAAAATGTAATGTATAATTAAGAAATATAGGTTAATAGGTAGTCATCTATAATTGTCAAGCTTGTAGTCATGGCTCCAACAATCCCTCATTTTCATCCTGCCTCTGACACGCAATGTTAATGTGCACAGTAGCAACATGTCTGACCTTTTATGTGGATGCTGGTTCAAAGTAAGACCTCATGTTTGAAGAGCAAGCAATCCTACCCAATGAGCCATCTTCCCAGCTCCAGATTATTTCACTTAGCTTAATGTCTTTTATTTTTATCCATATTATTTGAAATGTGTAGGACTTTGATAATATAAGCTGAGTTATATTAAATTGTGTGTCTCTGCATGCTGCAATAGTGACCTGCCAGGAAACATGTGCCAACTAGTGCAATCGTGGCAGGAAACATGTGCCAACTAGTGCAATCGTGGCAGGAAACATGTGCCAATTAGTGCAATCGTGGCAAGGCTACTTATGAGGTAACCAGCTGGTCTCCTGATAGGATTTGAGATCTCCTCAACAGGAGGGAATTTTATGTTTGATACTACAGGCATGGTCAAAAAACATGGCTCAGAAATCATAGGCTTTAGGGGAGAACCTATCAATATTGTTATGCTAAATGCTCATGTTGTCAAACGGCCATTAAATATTCATGTTTATAGTCATATATTGGTGTTGCTCTGACCTTGATCAAAGAATCTTCTTATTGCAATGGTAGTGGTTACTCACATAAGACCTGCACAACATCAAGCCAGTTAAAACTTCCAGCATGGTGAGGGAGTTTATCATCACAACACTGTACAATGATCCTCCTGTCTTAGCACTGTTATCAACACTTATTTTACTCTTTAATAACAGGCATTATCATCAGGTATGAATAAATATGTCATTGTAGTTTTGATTGTATACCTTTGATGATAAACAATGTTGATCACTTTTTGATAAGTCTGTCAGTCATTTGTATGTGTTCTCTGAGGAAAACAAGAACATTTATTCCTTACTCATTTTTAGTTGGATGAGTTGTACAGGAAAATATTTTTTATAGGTCTTATATACTTGGATATTACCCCCCATTAAATATTTGGTCTGCAAACACTCCTTTCCATTACATAGTTCACCTTATAAAAAAGAGTGAATCCATCTATAATGATGCAACTTCTACACATCAAAGATGTGCAGTGGTGTTGGGCATTTTGAGTCTATCTGCTCTTCCGAGTGAATCAGATTCAGTCAAGTCAAATTACAGAGAGCGAACAACTAAACCAAATCCATTATTGCAAAGCTCTTATTTCCTGGCTTCAAGCGCTATGGGTTTTGCCATATTCTGTCGGAAACTCACTAAACTGAAAAATCCTGACATCCCTCATCTTTGTCAAAGCCTTAAAAACGTAACAGTCAATGTCTGGAAGTCACTTAAGCCTTCTGGCTCCATGAACTCAGTCTGTAAGCTTTCCACAAATGACAGTGGATTGCTGATGGGAGGAAGTGACAAATGGATGAATTAAAATTTTACACACACGATATGAAAACATGGCCTATCATCAGCATTATTGAGTATTAAAATGAGTTTGAAAAAGAGGTACGGAACTTGAAATTTGAAACCTCACTGTCTTCTCTGAGAAATACAAACATCTTCCTTTTTCTGTAGTTTACAAAGGATGAGTAAAAAGCAATTAAAGACGTATGAATTAACTATTTTCATAAAACTGATTATAATTACAGAACATTTAGAAACCATTTAGCAGTTTAATAAAAGATTTTAAAAATTTATTTTAGTGATTGCATTGTAATAGATAATTTATTGCACATATTTCTAACATAGGATATGCTATTAGAGTGAATCCTTCATTTCTGAAGACCAAAGTTAGGTGAGGCTTGTATAATTGAAAGTTTTATGATCCTGCTTGCTTCATAAATTATTTTTTCTATGTGTTAGCATGCACATTTTCACAAGCATACCTCACCAGAGCATAACCCTACATCTGTAACTGGAATGTGACTCTACAGAAGATGATGAGACCCAGGCCTAGGGATGTTGTTCAATGGACTGACCCCACACAAGTACCATGGCCCCTCTATGTATTCAGACACATGTCATCATAAGGCCAAATGCTATTATATCACAACCACCATTTGCTGTCCTAACTCTGGGCACTTGAATATCTTCCCCACATCTTCTTTATCAACATTTCTCTATTTACATTGCAATGCTGAAAAAAGAATGGCTATCACCTTGACTCTATAATTTTCACTCTGTAGTAGATTTCTTTTTTATTGCTGTGATTAAACATCATGAACAAAGCAGCTTAGAGGTGGAAGGGTTTTGGGGTCTATGGTTCCAGAAGGATAGGAGGACATGCCCACTATGGCGGGAAAGCATGGCAATAGGCCAGCATGGCTTGACCAATTGCTGAGAGTTCAGAGCCTGAAACACAAGCAGAAAGCAGAGAGTGCACTGGGGAAGGAATGTGTCCTTGAAACCCCGAAGTCCACCCCCATTGACACACTTCCTTCATCAAGGCCATCTTAAATGTGTGTGTGTGGGGGTTGAATAAAAATAGCCCCATAATCTCATCCAAAGTGGCGCTATTAGAAAGTATGTTTTTTTGGAGTAGGAATGTCTTGTCAGAGAAAGTATGTCACTAGGGCAGGGCTTTGAGGTTTCAGATGCCCAAGCTTGGCCAGTGTGTCACTGTCACTTCCTGCTACCTGAGGATCTAGATGCAGAACTCTCAGCTACCTCTTTAGCACCATGTCTGTCTGCGTACTACCATGCTTCCTGACATGATACTGGACTAAATCTCTGAACTACAAGCCTGTCCCAACTAAATGTTATCCTGCAATGGTTGTGGCGTTTCTTCCTAGCAATCAAACTCCAACTAAAACTCTAAACACACCCAAATAGCATAATCAACTAGGGACAAGTATTAACACATCTGAATGTATTGGAGACATTCTCATTCAAACAACCACAGACCCTGAATGCTGCTTCATTTTATTTACTAGACTAGAATTAAAATTGTTCAGACTTTTGAACTAGCCTAAACACATTACTTTGGTATTAAAAAATACAATTGTTGTGAGGCTTGTTTTCTCAACTTTATTATATTTTGCTGATGTAGTCTGTGTCCTTACACCAAAACCACAAAGACTGATCAAATATTTTGTGTGTACTATTTTTATTTGC
This sequence comes from Ondatra zibethicus, assembly GCA_004026605.1. Classification (NCBI taxonomy): domain Eukaryota; kingdom Metazoa; phylum Chordata; class Mammalia; order Rodentia; family Cricetidae; genus Ondatra; species Ondatra zibethicus. Next base: position 71,228 of record PVIU01002698.1, on the reverse strand, counting down.
ATGTTATATTAGCTACTGAGGCAGAGATGTTGACATCTCCAACTACCACTAATTTTTTTTTATTGAATCTACCTCAGCCTCCTCAACACTAGAATTACAAGTACACACCACTTCACACTATATTCAGTTAAACAATTATAACAAAGAATGGTAAATAAATAAAATAGTCCAAATGTTTCCAATTTGTACTTACTAATGGCAGAAAAGAGTAGACCACATTGTCTTAAGTCCTTACAAACAGGGTAAGTGTAGCAATGTGCTAAGGGGAATAAGGGAAGCAAAGCTGATAACTAATGACCTCAAGCAATTTTCAAGATGTCTTTTTTATAAGAGTACTTCAAGTCTCTGTCTACATGATGACAAGACATACAATGAGATGGTCTTCCATGCCTCTGCAATTTGGAGAAAAAGTTACCATGAAATTACAAAAGAATATGTCTCCACAATTTATTCAGGTGAAAATAGTTAAATTGCCTTCCCCAAGGAAGAGTAAACCAATTGATAATCCAATACAAAATGATGAGCCCTGAAAAAATACCTCAAGTATTCTTATACAGACTGGGAAGGTTAGATGTATGTGTTCTTAAATATATGTGTATATACATATATGTATATAACAACAATTAATGGAAAAAGAGGTTGAGAATATGTAAAAAGCAAGGAGGGTACAAGGAAGAGTTTGAAGGAAAAAATGAGAAAGGATAAATAATACAATTAGATTGTAATCTCAAAATATAAAAGAAAAAGGTACTCATTAAAAAGCATTTTCATGTTCTGCACCTCTATGATGACTGATCTGCAGTGAATAGCATTTTTCCATCAAGAAAATGTAATTCAGATATGAACATGAGTTACTTTTCCTATCTACAATCATTTCACATAAATAGTTTGTCACAATAAATCATGGACAATACTGACATAATTTTAGTCCTTTAGTGAACAAGACAATGATATTCTTGTAGGGAAAAGATGCTTATTTTTAGAATATACTTTCTTTGCAATAACCAGGAAAGCTGTTAAAATATGATATGCTCTTAATATAGTAAACTTAGTTATGCACATGTAAATGGAGGTTATATATTTTCATTAACACAGTATTTTTTTCTTACTACGATTCTAAATGCAGTAGCCCTGGTATAGGGAGTAGTAGCATACACAAAAAAATGCAAGTTTCACTTCAAAAGAAATAAGGGGCCAGACATGTGTGACAATGGCCTAGAAACAGAGATTTAGGTTCTCCAACTTCCATGTTAAAATGAGGCCGCAATCTCATGCACTTCTTAGAGTAACAGAACAAAGATGAAGCAAGAAATTTCTCATGTAAACCAGTGGAAACAAAGCCGGTGATTACTGCACATTGAAGAAATCTCAGCTGTAGGCCTCACATACTATCTGAGAGCATTCTTAGCCCTTTGACTGCTGGAGAATAGGGTTATGTTAAGATAACACATTCCTAAGGTTTTACTGTGTTTACCCAAGGGTTAGGTTCAGCTTTATCTATCAGTTATAGAAACCTAGACACGTGGGTAAGGGTTGGCTCTTTAGGGGCTGCTCACAGCTATAGGTAAACTGCACTTAGGCTCTAGGCCTACAATATTCTAACCTGTCCTCATCACAGAAGTCCTAATCAGGCAGTCAACCATTGCAGAGAGGTTCTTTCCAGGAATCCACAGTAGCCTTGAAGGCCTTTGAGGCCTTTGCATCACAAACCTTATGTTTCCCTGGTGACACTAGAAATGAAAACATCACAACTTTCCAAGCAAAAAGGTGGAGGTACCAGGGCTTGGCTGAGGCCCATTAAGGGAAAGGGTCAAAAGAATGGAATCTTATCTTTTACCTCTAACCCTGAGTGGGGCCAAAGATGACCAACAGATATGCTTCAAAGATTAAAACATTACATACTATTGTCTTTTCTCTTAAGCAGCTAATCTATTTGTGCTTGTCAGTCACCTTGCTAGGAGTTCAACCCACAGGAAAACAGAGTCATATAGAGATATGCTAAGAAGATGGAACCAAAAAAAAAAAAGATGGAAGGAATAATTGTCCTCTTAATAAAAGAGTGTACTTAGGTTTTCCAGTTTGACATAATAGAAATTTTTAAGGTGTGTCCTGAAGATCCTCTGAATTCTCAGTGTCGGTTGTAATATCCTCCTTTTCATTCCTAACTTTATTAATTTGGATCTTTTCTGTCTTTTGGTTAACTTGTATAAGGTGTTATTAATCTTTTTTTATTCTCTAAGAGCCATGACTTCCATTTATTTATTCTTTGTAATTTTTTGTGCCTTTATTTCTACTTCATTGACTTCAGGTTTGAGATTGACTATTTCTTACCATCTACTCTATTGGGGTGCTTTTTCTTCTTGTTGTTCTAGAGAGTTGAGGGATGTGATTAAGTTACTAATAAGGGCTATCTCCAGTTTCTTGACGTACACAGTTAGTGTTGCTGATTTGTAACTCCCTCTACTGCGTCACATGCGTTTGCATATGCTGTATTTTCATTTTCATTCAATGGTTCAAGTTTTCATTCGTGTCTTGACCCAATTTTCATTCAATAGTTATTTCTTCAGTTTCGATGATTTACCAAATAACTGCGGGGATGTGACAGCCACCCCAACCTGAAAGCCCCGTGCCTATTTGCCTGGCAAGTAATGGACTGCTCTATTCCAGTCATTAGCGTGCACTGACCTGAGAAATAATTTACACAGGTCCCCTGAGATAACAAAGAAAAGTATGTGCAGCCGGGCAGCCCTTGAGGGCTGTTGACCTTTTGTTCTGGAATGCCTGGGAGAGCTCAGGGACCTGCAGGCGAGATAAGAATAAGGTAATGGTTGTGAGGCTTGACAGCTCCCTTTGTTCCTGTAAAGCTTGATAACGGCTATGGGATGAAATGGTCTTTTTACTACTTACATATTGGGAAAGTATGAAACAACTGAGGAAAGTCAACGCCCCAACAGATACCTTATACCACCAAGAAAAACCCAGTGCCAGGAATGGTTTACTTGTTGAATGGGGATCTTGTTGAGCCATTGGTCAAAAGGGTCTCATTGAACCTCTCAAATATCAGAAGCCATTGCCAAGCCTCATCACAACGTGATGATGAGGACCCATTGCCTAACTCCACACTTATCTATATCATGCTCCACTGAGAAGCTGAGCTGGCCCATAACTAGAAGTTTCACCCCTACAGACTTGTTCACATGGTTCTGGAAGGTACACAGAATGCTGCTGGAGGAAAATGGTTAATTATCAAAATTTCCCAGCTACAAACCCTGCAACCTCTACTTGTAAGCTTCCAGGTGCAATATTGGCACACATGTTATGGGAGTAACCAACAACTTTGTAAAACTGTGTTCAAGGACCACTACACAAGATGATACCCATATCTGAAAGTTCTGAAATGACTAAGAACCTGAGAATAGATACATCATGGGCCAAGGGGAAAATATAATATTATTATTTTACTAAAGGAATATAGCAATGAATGACTCCTAATAACATACCGCTATTCCCATAGATCACAACCTCATTCAACCCACATCAAAAGATGCTTCTTCTTGCAGTGTATGAGAATTAACACAGAGACCCACAATTGGACAATGTGCAGATAGTGAGCAACTTTAGAGAAGTAAGTCCTAAATGGTTTATCTTATTAATATTTCAAACTTTCAAGGCTCAGGGTGCTGCAGAATATTTGTCTAACTATGGAAAGATATGTTACATTTGTTTAATTATGTAAAGATGTGTGCTGAATTACCTTGGCTGCTGAAGGCACCTAACTGGTCTAACAGGAACAGCCAATAGGGAGGAAGGAGGTATAGGTGGGACTTCCAGGAATGGAGAGTAAGTAGGAGGAGAAATTTAGGCTCAGTGGGAAGAAAGGAAAAAAAAGACACTGGGAAGACACCAGGGTTCAGACAGACAGACAGACATAGAGGAAGCAGTAACAAGAGCCTGTGGGTTCCAGCCCCAAGACTCTCTTCAGGGATTAGATTGGATGTGACAACAAGTGAAAAGGACTTTTTCTTTGGTTATCTGAGGATGAAAGAACTCTCTCACCATGCTTTTCCGAATCAGCTTCTTTATTGTTCTATCTCAATTCTGTTTTGTCTGTTATACTTCTAATCTTTCTTAGTTTCTTCTCTCTCTAGCCTAAAAACTCTTCTTACAGGAGCCTTGAAGCAAGATACCTCTCATTGGTCAAAAGCACATTCCTAGGGTAAAGTTGACAGATAGCTGAGCCACTGCCATGGCAACACAAGGTTCCAAGGTTACAGGAGTAAGACCATGACCAGGCAAGGGTACACACTGCCCAGTGACAAACTTTGAGACATATGTCTATTGTTAGAAGAGTGGCAAAAGAAGAATTGGCATGCTTTTCTTAGGGTGCTTTACATAGCAACCTGGTTGGACATCTGTGACTTTGACCTTGTACATAGCTGTAAAGTCTTAAACTTATGATCCACATACAAAAGTCCTTTAGTCCAGCTTGAATTTGCTCTGACACGAAAGTAAGCTAATCGGGTGCAGTTGGTCTGAGCAAAAAGGAACAAAGCAAGCTTTTAATTGTCTACAGTCCTCGTGGGACAAATAGATCTAGTTATGAAGCATGAATTCTCTATATCAAATTTGTATAGCTAAATGAAAAATCATTTTTCTCACCACCCACAGAGATATGTGCCCATAAGTTTGAGATGTAATAATGAGATTACATATATACATCACATGAGATTACACACTACAATGCAGGTATTGCGGAGACACTAAGCTGCTTAGCAAAAGTGAGCAACAGTTTCCAGAGTCGATGGTCCTGCAGGCCTTGCCTAGATAGGATTAACCTCCATCAGAGTCATTCCTTTGGTGGGTTGACATCTGAATTATCAATTGCCATGTGATATATTTCCACAGCCTTCAACAAAGCAGGAAAGAAGGACATATAGAATGAAAAAAGGTAAAAAGCCCCAAGGCAAAACACAGATGGATAGAAACAGGTTAAATTAAGATTAAAAAGCTAGTGGGACAAGCCAGTTACGGAAGAGCATTCATAATTGATAACAAGTCTCTGTGTCTTTATTTGGGAGCTGAGCTGGTTGGTGGCCCAAGAAAAAATGATAACTACATTAGAGATCTATGAAGAAAAAGGAAAACAGGTTTTCTCCAATGAGGCATCACTGAGTATATCAACCACACTTCAGAGCAGGCCCTGGGCCCAGGAGTACCAGGAGTGGTTGCCCAACACATAATAAGCTCAGTGGTTTTTTTTAAATGATGTTTTGTGTTTTGTTTTGGCTTTTCTTTTGTCTTATTGGTCTTCTTTGTTTTTATTTTTCATTATTGTGGGTTTGTGAGGTCTTTTGTTTTGTTTGAGAGAGAGAGAGAGAGAGAGAGAGAGAGAGAGAGAGAGAGAGAACACACAGTTGGGTGGGTAAGTAGGGAAATGAGAATTGGGGAGGGGAAAAACATCAAAACACATTGTACAGAAAACTTTTTAAAACAAAAACGATGACGTGTTTACACTTCTTCAAAGCTCCTCCTCTGATGCAGTCTACAGTGCCTCCATCAGCATAGCCAAGTCTGCCGACTTTTCTCAATTTTCACGCAAACAGTGCACCTTTTCCTTATGGCGAAGTCGAAGTGTTCGTGCCCTGACACTCTAGGCTTTATCCCTCAAGTCTTCCCCTGCCCACCGTGGTGCTGCCTACTGAACACAATAGCTTTCATGGACTCTAGCTCCAAAGGGCTTCATTTCCCTTCTTCTCTTCTTAGCCTTGGTCCTGGCAGCTGCAAAGAGTTACAGCTTGCCTCCCCTGTATTTCTTTCAAGCCCTGATACAATGATCCCTGAACTTTTCTCTTGAAAAAAAATGAGTCTTTTCTTTAGCCACTGCTCACAAAAAACGACAAGGAAAGTTATTATTAACTACGAAAGCTTGGCCTTAGCTCCTGCTTGTTCCTAATTAGCTCTTATAACTTAAATTAACCCATTCTATTAGCCTACATGCTGCCACGTGGCTCATGGGCTTCACTCTCTCCTTGCACGTCCAGTTTCCTCTGAGGCCCTGCCTTTCCTCCTTTCCAAGTCCTCTCTGTCCCCAGATAGTCCACCTAACCTCTTCCTGCCTTGCTATTGGCCATTCAGCTTTTTATTAAAATTAATTTATTAACCAATCACAGGGATACATCTTCACACTGGGGAAAGGAATATTCCACAACACTCTCTGTTTTTAAACCACTTTATTGGTTAGACTAATAATTCAAAAAGGAACCCAATTTCACTGGGTAACACCATAGTGAAATTTTTGGAAATGAAAAACGAATAAGATCAGATTCTAAATTTCCACAAAGTGCTAAAAGACACTCATTCAACAAAAAGCCTATATAAATAAAAGGCTTTTGCTAATAAAATAATATCAGAAGAAGTGGTAATTTGACCTAGAAATAACAAAATAATTTTCGAAAGGCATTAGACATGTAAGACAATAATAAAGATATTTTATATCTTGCCAACACATCTGAGGTCAACAATATTGAAAAACTAAAATTATCAAGTTCCTAAATTAAATTAGTTTATAAATTTAATTTTCATGGTGGTTGGAAAAATATCTCCATATACTTATTAATTCATTAATAAGTATTTTATCACAACAGAATCTCAAGAAAAGAACTCTTCTTCATCATGCCTTAGGAAGAACTGAGCTCCTGGAGTTTGGTTGAAGAGAGGGAGAAAGTGGGAGGGGTCAAGATCATGATGGGGAAAATCACAGAGACAGCTGACCTGAGCTAGTAGGAGCTCAGACTCTGAAATGACAGAAAACCATGTTTTTAAGTCTTTTAAAATTGAAAGCACCCCACAAAATTAGATCTTTTTGATCTGTGGTGGCAGTGTAAGAAATAGTAAATATGATTCTTTTTATGATATAAACATGTTTTTAGGACAACAAGTTAAAACACACCTCCCTAACCTAGTAAGACTTTTCTGAAAATGCTTTAATCCTGTTCAGTCAGTAACACAAAGGCCCACTGCTCTCCACTCTAGGATTTGGATGGCCTACAGCGGTGACCCCTTCCCCTTCTCCATTCCCTATGCTCCAATTCTTTTCAGACCAGTCAAATGAACAGGATTTGGAGGTGGGGGATGAATGTGGAAAAGACACAGTCACCACCTTCCTTAGGATAAAAACCAAATGCACTTCCTGCCTTGGTGTATGTTTGTTCTTCCTGGACACACTCTATTGATCAAGAGTGAAGTCTGACTGTCTGGACACTTCAGACTGGTGATTTCTTTCTTTGCAACTGATCTCACCTGTAACCGTAGCAACCATCACAAGCCCAGTAATTTTGGTTACCCTTCCCCTTTTGTACCCTTAGCCTCTTGGCTGATGTACCTGGTTCCCCTCTCTCCCTTCTTCCTTCCCTTCCCCCCTCCCCACATGACCCAGCTCAGCCTGGACATGTCCACTCTGGACTCTACCAGATACCCCTGCCTGTGACTATGCTCTCCCACATATCTGTAATAAATTCTCTCCCCCACCATACCTAGGAGTAGTCATGTCCTTTCCTTTCCTTTCCTTTCCTGTTATTTCTTTTTCTTTCATTCCTCCAACTGCTGTTTCATCTTCACATTCAAATAGGCAACTGTCAGTGACTGCTCACGCAAGAAGCCATTCTTCCTATTTGGACGCCCTCTTCAAATTACTTTCTGAACTGCTCTGCTGTCGTTCTACAATGAAGGCTAGCAACAGAAGGCTTATGTTATATGTTAGTCTAAAAATTTATTCAGATCTGAATATTTTAAGTGAAGGTTCTAAGGAAAATATATCTTCATAATATTATAAATGGGTGGCACTATTAATATCTTTGTCCAAAATGTCATATACCCATCAAATATTTTCATTCTAAACAATACTTTAAGAAAAGACCACTCCTGTCCCAAAGCTTTGAACAAGTAAAGAGATTCCAAACATGGGTTCATTAAGTAGACTTGTAAAAAATAAAATAATTTATTCTAAATATTGTAAAAATACAAAAATATCGCTGAAGAAAGGGTGCTTACTTCTATAGTCTCAGATGGCCTCTAAGCAGTGATTGTTTTCATAAAATTATCAGCTTCAATTTAATTAACTGCGCTTACCCTTTGCCACTCCTGCCACCACCTTCCCTATGGACACTTGATTAAGGGAAGCAGGAACTGACCATTGTGCAACCCTTCCTCCCCAGAATGAACTGCTCCAACAGAATATACACAGAGAACACTATGAAGGCACAGTTTCTTGTAGGATTGGCAATGCCATTGTAGAACGACAACAGAGCAGTTCAGAAAGCAATATGAAGAGGGCGTCCAAATAGAAAGAATGGCTTCTTGTCATGAGCAGTCACTGACAGTTGCCTATTTGATACCATCTTTACCCATATTTGGCGAGGTTCTAGTATTAGAGATCCTGGTGGGTTTTTAATCAGTAAGCAAAAGGATGAACTGAATAATAATCTCACAGTAGTTCCTAAGAACAACTTAAATCATGGGTTTAGTTTACAGAAAGCCAGGGTAATATATGCAATTGGTGCAGGTGAGATATCCAATCAGAGTACACAAGCGAAACCACACAACTATGTGTGCATGTGGCGGTGAGTCTGTGTGCCATCTGGGAACCCAGCCCATTCATCTCAGGTCCACTGCTTCGCAACCATAAAACGAGCAAATTACTCCAGACGGCTGCTTCATGGCTGGAGTGAGGACAGTGAAACTGACATTAAAAAGGAGTAGTTCCACTCCATACACAGAGTTGTGAATGCCGTCTAGTTATAGCGCACAACAGGTTACCTAATAGAAACGGAGCTCCCAAGACTTGGGTAAAATTCTTTTTACATTTCCACAGTACAGAAATGGTACTGTCTCTGGGGATTTCTTGTGCGGGAAAAACAGATTAGGTCACTCAAAGGGCTTGTTTTCTTTCCAGGGGTTGCAATTCTGTTTTACTATCCACGCTTATGGGACAGTCTATGCAAGTATGCCCACCTCTTGCTAGTTTTAGCATTCCAGAAAGACATATATTTATTCCTATATTGGGTGAATGATGTCAACTTTTTCTCTGTAACTTATAATGACCTGGGAAGAGAAAAGGATGTGTATTTTGGAATCAGCTGAGTGATGAGAGCCTTTTCACCCTCACCTTGTCAATAATACCTTTGTTCTTTCTAAAGCACCAGCTACATGTGTTCCCATTTTACAAACAAGGTTTCCTACTTTAAATAAAGAAAAAGTACAGATATATATTATTTTTTTTCCTTTCATGATAACTAATGAAGAGCCATATGTGTTTTGAGTAAAGAACCAGAAACAATTTTCAGAGATCTAAGGGCTTCACTACGCTGGCATGTCATACCTATTGGGTAGTCAACAGTTTAAATCCAATGCCTATATCATAAAATGTTAAAGACAAGCCTTAAACCCCAAATAAGCCTTAGGGGGATAAAGACGCATACACAAATTCTGAGCTTAGGTAAAAGAATAGCCTGTCTTCCTCTGTCTGCAGAGTACACACTGCCCAAGCTACCAGAATCCTGGTGCCTAGGTACTTCCTTTCAGAGAGAAGCAAATTCTCAAGTCAATCAGCATGTTTGGCTCATCCTTAGGCAATGAGCACTTTAAGGAAAGAAACATTTCAATCGCACTCTTCAGAGAGGAAGATTTTAAAGAGTATTCATACACGGGATCATGTGAACAACTAGAAATTACAAAATGAGAAAAAATCTGATACTAAGTTGAAGGAATATATTTGGGTAAAAATAAAAGTGTGGTGTAATGAAATCACAGAATGGAACTAATTGTGCCTCATCATAGGAATTGCTCTCTTTTGCATCTGAGTTGCTGAGAAGAACTTGCTGCTAAGCATATTCCTGTGGGTTAAAAAAGAGAGCACTTGAGATTCTTGACTGCTCTTTTGTAATGTAAAGGAAGGAATTCTACACTTCAAATTGAGAGAAAGTGACTTCTAAGAAACTGATAAGGAGCACAGAAGCCTCCCTGGAGAGGGAGTCAAATTTCTTCCAGGTGAGGACAAATTGGACATTCAGGTCCAGAGTAAAGAGACTGTAGTTTAGACAGTTTTCACTAGGGAAGCCTTTTCTACCCAAGGAACAATGGAAAGGATGGAAAGTATCTCTGGGTGATTTTTCCTGCCTTTATCAATCTCTGTAACTATTGGTATATGGACCAACTCACATATATAATCTTTCCATATGCACAAACACTAAAAGATATGAATGTCACTGTACCAGGGATTGTTTTAGAAGTTGTTTTAATGTTGTACTGAGACTAATACAGGAGAAAGCAAAGTCCCCACTTGAGGTTCTTAGTCTTGTTAATAAAAGAAATACAAATGGACTCAAAAAGAAGCTCAAGGATAATTATTAGATTTTAAAATAAAAACTTTTTTATGTCAGGCAAGGTGTGAAACCTCAGCCACCTCCAAAAAGAAGGGAACTGAGGAGAGAAGAAGAAGAAAAAAAAGGCCCTGCCAATTTAAAGTGGAATGAATGTCAGGGACAAGGCTGACAAGCAGCCACATAGTGCAGAAATGCAAAGACTAAGAAAGCTCAAAATGTTAAAGGATGCACACTTAGAGATGAAACAGAAGAAAGAAAGGGAAAATATACACTTTTCTGAATAAACCATAAAACTGGATAGACTTACAGTTCTACATAAGCCACTGTACTAGAGGCGGGGATTCTGGGAAGAAAAAAAATACAGCATCCCATTTAAGGATTAATTATTCCACCCATCTCTTTAGCAGGGCATAAAGTGAGTCCACCCTCCTAAGAGTGGTCCTTTGAAATGATAAGGTTCAACAGGAATATTAGGCTAAGTATCATCTTGACCTGGAGACTTTGCTCTACGAATACCAATAGAAACTATAGCAAATAATTATAGAGGTACTTTTTTACGAGTCAAAATTAAATTGAGCTATTGCTGCTTTACAATGAGGAATCCAGCCTAATCTTTCCTCTGTATTTTCAATTTTTTCTTTAGGCTAAATTTTATTGTTATTGGATGTTCTTCAATGGCATCAAGTAAAAAGCATCAGGGACCCAATTGGCATCAGCAAGCTGATTTACTTCTTCTATATTGATGTGGGAGTCCCCTCTGTGTGCTATGATTCCCATTAATGAATAAAGAAACTGCTGTGGACCTATAGCAAGGCAGAACTTAGGTAGGCAGGGAAAGCTAGGCTGAATGCTGGGAGAAAGAAGGGTGGAGTCAGAGAGACACCATGTAGCCCTGCTGGAGACTGATGCTGGAACTTTAGCCTGTAAGCCACAAACACAAAGGGAAAGAGGAGGGGCACTCACTATATGTTCTCTAGGCCCTTTAGGAAACATGGAACTGTTCCTTTGGCCACATATATGCGAATCTAAATGACAAACACACAGTATCATGGAGTCAACTGACTATTGACAATGTAGATATGTCTTTGTTCCATTCCCGTGGTTTTCACTTTCTACTCTTTTAACTCATGGGTCTCTCTGAAAAGATTTTATTATAGAAATGATCAAAACTTTTCATTAGTTTGTCAGTTCATTAAACAAAACTTTAAAGAAATGACTATCTGCTGTCTGTCGGTTTGTCGATCTATCTACCACCCTACCTACCCATGCATCATATTGTGTCTATATTCATGCAATATATAAATATATTTTCAACTCACTTCATCTTATTCTCATTTTTTATTGCATTTCAGATAAAAAAAGTCAGCTTTGTACACAGTTCTATTTGCAGAAAATCAGGGGAAAAGGTCCCTAACACATTTCAATAGTGTTCCCATTACTAGGTCATGCTAAATGTTGTCACAATTACCAAAAAGCTCTTAGGCGATCAAGCAATGAAGTAAATTAGGCGATGAAGTAAAATTTTAAGCCTCTTCAGCACTGATAGTTCTAGACTTATAGAACGTAGTTTGCTCACATGGGGAAAAGGGAGGCAGTACAGGGAGAAGCTCAGAGATCAAATGTAGGAATGAATCCACAAAATGGGTAACTATAGTGGCATAAAGTTTGAGAACCGATTTCAGAATGCTGTATTTTTGTATCTCAGTGTTAAAGCACAAAACATCAGCATAAAAACATCAAACAGCCTAAATCACCCTGGAATTCTCACTAAAGTTAAAGTAACAATGTACATATTTCAATGTTATTAATTTTGAGATAACTTCCTATGTAAACAACCTGGTTTCAAATTCACTATGTTGCTGACTTTGGTCCCTAATTTCTGATCTTCCCATCTCTGACTTTGAATTGTTGGGATCCTATGCATGTGCCAGCACCAAACCCAGGGCTTCATGTAAGCTAGTGAGCACTCTGCAAACTGCTTCCTATACTTTTTCAGTAACTAAAAATGTCCTTATTTCTGAATTAGTTTGTGCCATATGCTCTCAGTCGTTTGCAGAGTTTTTAATCTCAAGGTTTGAAAACTCCTTAGCCATTACTAAACAGTAGAGCAAAATTGTACTTTATTTTCAAATTCAGTTTTCCATTATTCTTCTGGTGTACAACTCAGGAGCTAAGAGCTTTCTCTATGAAATGCTTGATTTCAATTAATATTAAACCTGCTTTCCTTCCATGTACATTAACATATTACCTATAAAGGATGTTCAGCTTATGAATCTTTTCTCAACATTATCTCATCATCTTTAGGAAACAAACCAAACTTGGTCCTCAACTACTTATTTATACCAAATCACATCTCCTTGTCTTTACTGGTTGTCTCTTTGATTCTGTCTTACCTTAAGTTCTAAATCATCTACCAATTAAGCTGGTGGCAGGAAGAGCATCATGATCATGATGGTCTAGAAATCAGAGTTAATATGAGCATGTGGTGTGATGCACTCATGGAGATGTTTTTGAGACAAGTACCTAAAACTTCAATGCATCATAAGTATATTTAGAGAACACACGGTTATATAAACCCCAAATTTACAATATATATATATATATATATATATATATATATATATATATATATACATCACCTTTTATAAACCCATGCACTTAAGATTCATTTTGTGTTGTTTCAGTCAACACTTCTCAAAATGTGAGAGAACACTGTAAATTAATTCTATTTTAGTGAGAGATTCTGTGGTTCCCACACAGAGCTCCTAGATTCCATTGGAGAGCTCCAGTCTCATTAGTGGTATGACTACTAACAACTCATCCAGAGCCATAGAAAATGAACATGAACCCAAAGTCCATGGAAAATAAGTCAGAGATGCAAAGATAACAGCACACTGAGATACAGTGAAGATGTGAAAACCCAGGTATGAAGAATAAGGGAGAAAGGCATAAGGCAGTTGTGGGGCCAAGGGAAAGAATGGACAAGGAAAGGCTTATATGTAGACTCAAATCATTTTCAAATAATAGTTTTGTCCCCCTATCATCACCAACACTTGTCTTAGAATTCTGGTTGTCACAGATGTCGTGGGTAGTAAGTGGGGCGTAACAACATTCATCTGGCATAGTTTAAGGCTTGCTGCTAAATGCCCATTATGCAGAAGGCTGCTCTCTATAGCAGAGGGTCATCTGGATTGAAAATCAGCAGTGCCAGTGTTAAACAAGAACAACAACAACAACGCCTTAACGCAATGGGAAGACTGCAGACAGTTTCAGCAGAGAAGTACCATAATAAAATGTGTGGAATATGCGATTAAAACCATGCAGACTCTGATAGTCCTATAAGGAAAATGAATACAACGACAGCAAAATGTGTGTGAGGAAGATGAATTCAGAAATAATCCATGATGTCCGGATGAGAATAACGTCACCGACCAGCATGGTGCCTATAGAAAATGATGCTATCGGTATATGCAAGGTGAAAAAAATCCTTCTCCATAGACAGCCAATGAGGAGCAAGAAACGGGGAGGCTCCAAGAAGTGATCTTTCTTGTTTTGTCTTCTACAATTGGGTAGGCAGAGATACCTATCAGTCATGTCTAGAAAGGACTTGGTTTTGGAGAGAAAATTCTACTTTCAGTAATTAACTTGGAGTTTAGAGACCTATAAAATAGGAATGTGGGATATTCAGAGAAAGCTTAAGAAATTTTAACAAAGTCAAGAATGACTATATTTGCATCTAGAGAGATATAAAGGGGGTGCTGAGTCTTGTGAGGCCTCGGTAGCAACTTATTGAACACACAAGTTTAGAAGTCAGTCAGAGAAGAGAGTGGTGGCAAGGGAATTGGGAAATGGAGGGAATGGGCAGAGTTGTAAGGGGAAAACCAGGGGAAGACTGTATGCTGGACTCAACAAGGAGAGTCTTTTAGGGAAGAAGGATGGCATGGGCTAGACGAAGACGTGAAACATCCACACATGGCAAAACCAGACTTCTCGAATAAACTACCAGATGGAAATTAGTCTTTTCAAAAGGTAAGTCAAAAGCTTGATCTTTTCTAACACATGTCCATCCTTTCAGGTTAACCTCAGTCTTAGTTAATCTTAAGTATGCTTGATCCTTGCTTGATCCACCTGGTCAAGGGCTTTCTAAGCAATTATGACTCTTCAAGAAATGAAACACCTTCAGCTCTCATCAGGTAGAGATAACAAAGGGATAATACTTGCAACATAAAATAAAAATGCTAATTTTGAGTAAACCAACAATTATATAGCTACACAATAATCTTAATGATAGAGTCATTTATCACAATATAATTACCACTGGCCATGACATTTAAATATGTGTTAGAGCTGTGGGCCTAATTCCTAAAAACAAATTGGTTTACACACACCTTGCCAGCTACCTGTGAGGTTACTAATTACCTGTGAGAAACCTGCTGACCTATCAGGAATGGGTTAACATTTCTCAGCAGCATCCTCATTGTGGCCACAGAAGTAAATCTCACAGTGTAGTAAGATACAGACAAGCTGTCTTCAGAGGAGAGTCCTTGAAAGAGCGTGCTGTCCTGCTACACAGGTGAGTGCCAGCTTGTTCGCCGTGGGTACCTGGGTACAGCAACTGACTTGACTGTAACTTCTTACGATGGAGTCATGGTATAAAGTCAGACAGCATTTGAATTATCTCCTGCTTCAACAGAGAAACAGAGTGGGATGCTATACTTCATCTTAACACAAGGCAATTTCATACTCTTTTACTAGACATTCAGAAGCTTATATTATAGACATACCCTGAATATAAAGCCTGGAACACATATTTACTGATATTTACTAGAAAACAATAGATGAAAACAAGACTATTGAGATCTGCACAGGTATTGAAAATTGCCCTTGAACCTCAGTATGTTATATTCCATAGGGAGGCAAACATAATTTACCAGTGAGGCACAGTGGTGCATGTCTATAATTACAACTACTCAGAATGCTAAGGTAAGAGACCACAAGTTCAAGGTCTGCCTGAACTATGGAGTGAGTTTAAGAAATGATTGAGTGACTTAGCAAAATGAAAAAACAAAAATGGACTACAAAATTAGCTTAGTGTAGAACATTTGCCTAGCATGTACAGGGCTCTATGCCCAATCCACAGTATTGCAAACAAGAAACGTTGCTTTGAACAATCTGTACAGTAACATTTAAGTGGACTTACAAAAATCAAGGATGTCTACTCTGCATGTTGAGCATATTCAAAATGAAAAGATTCCACAACTGGATACTACAAAAATATTTCTTTGAGTAAATAAAGGGAAAAAACCTTCTTTCTTTTTTTAATAATACTTCTTATATTTGTAAATATGGAACATATCTGAAATTATGTGTCTTGGTTAGTTTATATTTATAATAAATGTAATTGGTTTTCCAATACCAAGGGGTTGACTCTAAGATCATATATGTTGGAACACAGTCCAGGAATGAATTTGTATGAGAATTCTGAGTTCTTGTGAGAAAGCTCCAAGAAAACAAGACAAGAAATTTGTGAGCTCAGTTTCTTCAAAACATGGAAATGTCCTTGAAGTGGTTTCATGCTCTTCCCCGGGTGAAGCAGACATGAGTGAGTTTACTCCAGATTACACATTAATGTCCGCTGATGCTGTTCAACTAAAATTTTAAACCATCCTTTATATTCCTCTATGGAAAAAAACTTGTTTTTCTGTGTGGATTGTCCTTGTGACTGTACACAGCTTGAACCCATCAAACTTTACTCATAATTTCTCTTCGTAGAGTATACATTGTTTGATGCTCTGAATAAAGCTGGCTATTGCATAAGACTTTAGTTTACCTCATTGGTTCCTTTCTCCCAGACCCCAGACCCCAAGACCCCATCTCTTCTAGAGCAAGGAGATTATCTATCTATCTATCTATCTATCTATCTATCTATCTATCTATCTATCATCTATCTCTCTCTCTATATATGTGGGTATATATATATGTATATATATACATACATACATTCAAGTTGTACAAATTGTTCTAAGCAACGTGTCTTGCTGTTGGCAATACTGTGGATTATAAGCAGAATATATATATGTGTGTATATGTATACAGATTTTTTTTCTGGTTAGTATTTTGTCATCTTGACTTATGCCAGAGACATCTGAAAAGAGAACTTTCAATTGCAAAAAAATGCTTCCATCAGATTTTCTTGGAAGAAAATCTGTAGTGTACTATTTTCTTAATTGATATAGGAGGGCCCAGTGCACTGTAGGTGATGCCACTCCTGGGCCAGAGGTCCTGGGTAGTCTAATAAAGGAAGCTGAGCAAGGCATGTAGAATCAATAAGCAACATTCCTCCACCACAATCTCTGCTTCAGTTCCTCCCTCCAGATCCTTGTGGTGAGTTTGTGACTAACTTCCCTTCATGATGCACTACAAGTTGTAGGATAAAATAAGACCTTTCTCCCCAAGTTACTTTTGGATGTGGTATTTATCATAGCAAAAGAAAACAAATGAGGACAATATGCAGGTCATATAACATGTATGAAAGGTGAACTGTCTTGTACTCAAAGGCAGGATTTAGTCAGTTTTCTGTCATAATAGCAAGCACCCGAGGTACACACCAGCCCACAAGGAGAAAGGGTTAGTCTTGGCTCACAGTTTTGGAGATCCCAGTCCATGACTAATTGATATAATTGCTTTTTAGTAGATAATAAGGCACTGGTGCATGTCCTGGTGGCAGTCTGTGGTAAAGCAGCCCCACACACCTCATGGTTGGGATACAAAACAGGAAGAAGGATCTGGGTCTTCTGCCCCCTTTAAGGGCATGATTCTAATGACCTAACTTCCTTCCGGTAAGTTTCATCTCCTCAACGATTCCCCATATCCCTCCAGTGCCCTAAGCTGTGGTTAAGCCTTTATCACATAATCCTTTGGGAGTTGTTGCAGCTCCAGCCTACAGCAGGCAGCATGGAAACTCCTGATCAGACACTGTTCCAGGAAATGTGCTGACTGTGGGTAATAGAAATGGCCTCTCTACCTGGGTAGGTTAGAAACACAACAAAGACAAAAGTCTTCTCAAGGAGACTTGCATCCCGCTGTGCAGGCAGGAGGGGGCTGGAGAGGTGATCCTAAGAATGAGCATTGCTGCTTTTGCAGAGGACATCACATTCAGATCCTAGCACCCACATGGCATCTCACAGCCTTCTGTAATTCTACTTCCAGGGGATCTGCTGCCTTCTCCTGGCTTCTGTGAATACCATGCATGCATGAAGCACACATACATACATGCAGGCATGTATTATATTTTCTAGTGATTCAGTCTGTCATGCTAGTATATATATGCTAATAACTTAGTTTACTAGTTAATAACATACTCTAATCCTCACTTAGAAATCCACATACACATCATGCTGACTCAGATACTTGAATATTATTTAAAGAGAAATTCAATAAAGAGAATGCTAAACTTCCAAGTAAAAATGCAAAGTCCAATGAAAAAATGAAAATTCATCCAGAATAATTAAATACCCTAGCCTGGCACACTAGTTTTTAAAGTGTAGCAGAAAACAGGTTTCATTTTTTTCTAACCTTACTATCTCATAAGCCACATCTTAAAACCTCAATTGGTAATCCAAAACAATAATAAAATTCAACTTAAAACCATTTTTTTTCAAAATTAAAACTTATCAGTTCTTATCAGTAGAACTTATCAGTTCTACTGATTCAAAGCATAAGCTATATTATTCCTGACACTGTTGCCCTTGCACTGGATGGTACTTAGCAGTGAACAGTATTAATATTTGGCTTTCTGTAGAACTGCTGTTCAAAAATTGCTCAGCGAGAACGAATGTACGACTTCTGAAGTTTGAGGACAAGCCCTGAGCGACAAGTTCCTAATTTCTCTCCCTCCAAAAGCCGCGCCATGATCCCAGTTAGTAACCTGAAAATCCGTGGAAATCCCACAGAGTGACAACATTAAAAACGCCAGGCAAAATAACTGTGTTTCCCTCACCATGATGGAGACGCACACTTAGGTCAAAGCCCGAGTCACAGTGGCCTGCCACGTCTCTGCTTCCTTGCTGCAACCTAAGCAGGTTGGAAGAAATAAACTCCAGACTTCCATCAGTTCTCAAGCTCTGTGACAGCGAAAGCCTTAGTAGTTTGAGATTTGAGGAAGGGGAACGAAGAGGATATATAGATCTAATAAGACACCATTACACGGCTGATCCACTCTTCATCAAGAGAAACCGCCAGTATCACAGTTTGATAGGTTATTGATATTAAGAAAACTCACTCAAATATTTAAAGAGGAACAGTTTTAATGATCCTGCTTTATTGAACAAATTAACTACTTTAAGCAATAGTAGAACATTCTACACGATTTATTTTAAGCAAGTACATCCCCAAAATTGTATGAAGTGCATTAAGGAACTTAAGAAGCCAGAATATAATGATGGGCAGTCATTACACACACTTCCTCTTCTACATTCTTACTTCAGAGTTTGAAGTTACAGCTTGAGAGGAAGTCTCCATCTGTACAGAGCTTGTCTTGCAACCATTAAGACCTAAACCAAATACCCCAAGTCCATGCAAAAGTGCTGGACATAATGGTGCACTTGTAACTCAACCCTGGGAAGGTGCAGACAGAAGGATGTTGGAGTTCCCTGGCCAGCCTGTCTAGCCTAACTGGTGAGCTTTAGAACAGTGAGGTAGCTTTCCTGCGGGTGACACCTAAGGTTGTCCTCTATCCTCCACACCCTCACACTCTCACCCCACCCTCACCCCCACGCTTGCCCCCCCCACACGCGCATGCATGCCCACACATGGACACATGCACGTACACACACACACAACATGAATATGCTAAATTAAAAGCCTCCGTTGTTGCATTTTTGTGTTGAGCGTATTTTGTTTCTTTGTTTTTGTTTTCTTTTTCTCTGCTTGCTTATTTTACATCAACTGTGATCTAATGGCTGGGGAAGGAGCATGTTTCAGGTTAGGACCTGCTTTTGTGGCTCTCAGTGACGCAGCTACCAAGAGCATGTGTTTGATGCCACAGTGTGATTCTTAGACAGAGAAGTTTCACTTTCTTTTCTTTTCACTAAGTACCCTTCCAATTTTACCTGTCAAGACAGCTTCCAAGGTAACAAATAGGTTTGCTGTACCCAACCCAGAAACTAGCGGGCCTGTTTAGCAACATTTCTGAATTCACAGTTTGATTTTGCTTGGTGAGACAGATGACTGGAAGGACAAATGGAGGCCCAAGGAGAACCCAGCTGTAGAATGAAGACAGGATCAAGGCCAAAATCAAGCACCTGGCTCTCAGGCTGATTCCAGATATGAAGCAGAAGCAGAATGTTGGCTGCAGAAATGCTCAACCTCTGGTGAACAAAGCCGGTTCTACAGAGTTTGCACCTGCTGCCTTCTTCACCAAGGGATAAGCGACTGTGGGAGCTGCCTCAGACTCCTTGGCAAATCATCTCAGCCATACTTCTTGAAGCTTTTAACTGAATCAGCTTCCACTTCACCTTTCTTAGGATGGAAAGATTTTTCTTCATGTCTAAAGGTCTTTGCTGAGATGGTTTCCCAATAGCAATAGTTAAAGGAGTCAGAACAATGCAACGACCCCACCCTCTTTTCTGCCTATGAATGCGCGCAGACGCCATGATAACACGAGAGCTTAAGAACTAGATAGGATCTAGAAATACCTAGGAAACAAACACCTCAGCTCCAAGGGAGCTTGTAGACTGGGTTTCTACAGGTGGAAAACTCACCCGAAATGTGAGCAATACCAGTCTACTGAGTTCTCATATTATTTAAAAAGGAGAAAATAGGCCGAGCACCAGCAATTAATCTCTCTCAGCTTCCTGACTGCAGCTGCCTGACACTCTTGTCACCACAGTTGCTCACACTCGTCATTATGGTGGTTCATACTTTTGTGACCGTGGCTGCCATGGCTGCTCACACTCTTGTCCCCATGGCTACTTACACTCTCGACACCATGGCTACTTACACTCTCGTCACCATGGCTGCTCACACTCTCATCCCCATGGCTGCTCACACTCTCGTCCCCATGGCTGCTCACACTCTCGTCCCCATGGCTGCTCACACTCTCGTCCCCATGGCTGCTCACACTCTCGTCCCCATGGCTGCTCACACTCTCGTCCCCATGGCTGCTCACACTCTCGTCCCCATGGCTGCTCACACTCTCGTCCCCATGGCTGCTCACACTCTCGTCCCCATGGCTGCTCACACTCTCATCCCCATGGCTGCTCACACTCTTGTCCCCATGGCTGCTCGTAGCACTGACTGCCCCTCTAAGTGGAAGTTGCAGTGAACCCCTCCTTCTGGAAATTTCTCCTTGTCACATGTTTGTTCTCAGCAATGAGGAAGGATAAAGCACCCACTCCTCACCCTTACACTGATGTTTTATAGTCCAGTCTTCCCCTCCCTGCCATCTCATTGGCAGCTGATTCGAACAAAGCCATTTTATAGCCTAAAGTCATCTATATCATCCGTTCTGTGTGGCTTAACTAGATGCCCATTCCTTTGATTACTGAAATGTATTTTAAAATTTCAAAGACTTAAGGGGGAAAGTCTATGAAAAGCTGTGTACTACAACAGATTATTATTATCATTATTAATATTATTGTAATTTTATTATTATTATTATTATTACATAACACTAGAGTGTAGAAATTTTTGCCTGGAAGAACAGGAGGACCTGACATACCAGGTCCTCTCATTCGATACCAGTACTCATTCTTCTTCAATTTTCATAATCTTTCTCTTCCAAGCACTTAGAAAAAATAGTGTTTTCAAGGAGGAAGGCCTTGGTCAGGAGCCTGCTAGGGAATGTTTCCTTGGCGATGATGGCTCCAGGGGTCTCCAGCAGACAACAACACTGGTATTTCATGGTTCTTGCCACAGTAATTTTTCAAGACTGAGAGTTCCACACAGGCCTCCCTCCTGCAATGCCCTAGCCATGGATCAAGCAGAACTTCTGATGAGGAAAAGTGTGAGTGGAGGGAAGGGAGTGAATTCCTGGCCACTGTGCTTCATAACTGAGAACATGGATAAGAATAATAACATCATATGAGACTAAATACAGATAAATATATGTGCAGGATATAGGTATCATACATACATTATATAACAAATATTATACAATAAAATATGTTTATTTTATATACAAGTGTTAATTATACATAAGGACATCAGATATCCACATAAAAACATATAGGTAGAATATAATTATATAAAAATTATTATAAGGAATATATATGTATTACCTATTTATTTTAATAACAAAGTTAAATAGAAAATAGAATCGCAAGACATCGTTCTTTGATTTTTTCTTTTTAGAAATGTGTGATTGAAGTGTTTTCCCTCTGTCTCTTTCTCTCCCTCTCCTCCCTCTCTTCCTTCTTCCCTCCGGCTTATACTTTACACTACTATCAAAAGAGTGATTTTCCTACTACCACTCACTTCTCACATTAAACCTTCGGTGGTGGCTATGGTAACCAAACTGTCCTGCCAAGTCCACAAAGCTACCTGCCTACCTTCCCAGCCTCAGGTCCTGACAGGCCCAGCGACAGTCTCTGCACACATAGCTGGTTGGGTGGTACTGTCACACCCAAATAGGCCACCTTCCCATTCCCATCAGGGCTCTTGGGTACAGTTCATGCAGACTCCCTAACAAGTGTCACTGCTAACCAAGGCCCCAAATCTGTCGTCCAGCACACCTGACCTAAGGTCCAGGGCAGCTTCCTGGCCTCTGAAAGTCTGGTTCCTCTCCCCCCCGCAGGCCTCTGCCATCACGGAACTGTCCACTCCTCCTGTCACTTGTTGTGGTCACAGTTTAAACCCCAGTTACTTCCTGGAAAGGCAGTGCTGGGACTCAGCTACGTTTTCCAGCACTGCCTGGCTATTTGACACCGAGGAGAGGTCCTACAAAGACCGCATGCTGAAGGAACAAGAGGAAAATAAACGAAAAGCTTTAAACACACACACAGGCATTCAAGCATGAGCGCGCACACACACACACCCAAGTCCCGATACCACACAGAGCTAAGAATCTTCTGGAAGAGACTGAAAATAGTGTCAGGAAATAAGCACGTCGCCTCCCTGACATCATATGTTCAATTTTAAGCAATGTCAGCACAGACTTCAGCAGTGCTCGGCTATTTTGCTAAAATTATTTCATTTTATGGTTTTCAAAATTCTTGCATGTGTTATCTAAATACATTTCAAAAATAACCTTGTGATACTCGGATTTAAACATCTCCATTTTCCAAGAAAGGAAAAGTGAGGACCAAAATATGAAGCAACTAATGAAAATTTAGTCATGTGCCCAGGAATCTGTTCTGGGAGAAGGGCCCTACAGCTGTTTCCTCACGCACAGCCTACACCCCCTTGCCAACATTGCATCCTAGAGAGTCCGCATACGGCAGGAAAAATATCCACAGGCCATGGGGGTAAAAGTGAGCCTCGGGACCGAGGGCAGACAACAAACACCAGCAGGAATAATTCATTCGGTGTCCACCGGTCACAGGTGGGCCCCCTGTGCTGAAGGACACAGCGAGGACCACAAAGGAAGGCCTGTTGCTACGAGAAGTGACTTGGAATGAACAGTACTGAATGAGCAGCACCAGCCTTGCTGCTGATGGAGTCTAATCTCCATATTGCTACTTAGCATCATGTCATTTGTCAAATTCTAATTCTTCAGTAAGAGTCCCATCATACAGTCATAGCAACAAAAAACCTAACATGGTACTACACTCGAGAGACTTCCATTTACTACACAGGAGATCTTAGACATTCCTTTAAAAAAATCCTGCAACTTTTAAATTATTTCTTTTCTTTTTGCTCTACTATTTCAGTAATATAGAAATTCTTAACTGTATGCAGCTTCAATGTTAAAAAAAATTAAGCAATTTCCTCTAATCTGTATAGTGGCATGCATAGATTGATTTATGTGGTAAAAAGCAATGTTAAAATATAAATGAATTTTCTTTTAAAATCTTTTAAAATGTAATTATATAATTTTTCCCTTCACTTTCCTCCCTCTAAACAATCCTGTATGCCCCTTCTCAAACTCTCAAATTCTTGGCCTCTTTCTTCAGTAATTATTCCATGCATATATGAATATGTGTATACATGTATATTCCTAAATATACCTGTCCAGTATGTATAATGTTACTTGTATTTATGGTTTCATGGCCGACCATTTGTTATTGGATCATCATGATCCATTGAATGGGGGAGGATAAATCAATTTGAAAGAGAGCAAGTAGAGTTATATGGGTAATGTTTCCTTAAAGTTAGCTAACAGCTTATTATAATTACAAACTATGATTTTTTCCTACCATTTATATAGCCATCAAGATTTTAAAACTAAACTCATTCATATTTTAACATTTCTTTTTACCATATAAATCAATCTATGCACGCCACTGTACAGATTTTAGGGAAATGCTTATTGATTTTTTTAACATTGAAGGTGCAACAATTTCATACTGTAAAGAATTTCTGTATTGCTGAAACAGTAGAGCAAACATTCTATTCATCAATGCCGTCCCTGTGTTTTGTTATGTTGGCATTGTGTCATTTGACACGAAAAAGCAATGAGTCCATCATAGAGCAACCAGGGATCAGTTATATGAAATCACCTTGAAGTCTGCAATTACAAAATTGACTGGCTCCAGCTTAGTGTGGGCATCAGGATCCTATCCTCTCTCCTCAGTAGTGCCCAATACAACACAATGTGGCCATCTTGTTACAGTGGCACTGCAGTCCATGGCCATGAACACAGGAGAGTAAAGGAATAGACTTACAACACGGTATGGCTATCTTGTTACAGCAGCACTACAGTCCATAAATAAAAGACAATAAAGAAGCAGACTTACAACATAGTGTGGCCATCTTGTTACAGCAGTGCTAGGCTTCATGGCCTTCAACAGAGGATAGTAAAGGCACAGACTCAGTGAATGCCTACGCTTCCTTCTAATCAGGACCATAAATACTATTTAGCAGCCATGGAACATGGGTAGAAAGCTGACTTGTTCTTCAGAAATAATAATCTGGGTAAGTTTTAAAATATTATCACCCCAAGTGTTGGGACTTTCATTGCTTTAATTAAAAAATGACTTCAAAGAAGAACACAAATTCAAAGAAAACTGCACTTTGATGAGGTAATAAAATCAAAAGACAGAAATGGGCTGGAAAAGAAGAAATCCGAAGTGTCACAGGAATTCCAAACCAAGGAAAAGGTAAAGTTTTAACACAACAAATATAGAATGAAAGTATAAAAGTGAAAATATCTAGACCATATTATGTGACAAACATTTGTTACATGAAACATGCATGACTCTGTAGTGCTCCTCAGTCTTGGTCACATAGAGATGTGAGACTGAACAGAATCACAGTTCTGTTTTCACCAAGCAAGGACCCTGACTTTAGGGATCCATGCTCTCATAAGCATTCCCTTTACCAAAGCAAACTCCTTGTAATTGTACCATAAAACCCTGCTGTGTATGAGAGGCAACTGATAATTATGAAGATAAATCTCGACAAATTAACACAGCACTCTGTTATTCTCATTCACTTTCTATTGATGTGATAAAGACCATGACCAAAAACAACTTGGAGAGAAAGGGGCTTATGTGGCTTGGACATCCTGACCACAGCCCACTGAGAGGAGTTATGCAGGCAGGAACTAAAGCAGAGGACATAGAGGAGTGTTGCTCACTGGCATGCTTCTTGTGACTTGTTCAGTCTGCTTTCTTATACACCCAGGACCAGGATGTCAGGAGTGGCAACATTCACAGTGGGCTGAGGCTTCTCACATCAATCATCAACAATGGAAATACCCCACAGATATGCCTACAGGCCAATATAATGGAAGCATTTTATCAATTGAGGTTCCTTCTTCCCAAATGACTCTAACTTATAAGTGGTGTGGGACAATTCTGTATTCTGTCAATTATGTTTTAAATAAACACTGATTGGTCCATTACCTCAGGCTTCATATTAGCTCTTATAACTTATATTAACCCATTATTCTTATCTATGTTAGCCACATGGCTCAGTACCTTTTTCAGCAGGGCAGGTCACATCCTGCTTCTTCAGTGTCTGGACAGGACTGGGGGAAAAGCTTCCTTCTTCCAAGAACACTCCTGTTCTCATTGCCCTGTCTCTACTTCCTGTCTGGTTGTCCCACCCATACTTCCTGCCTGGCTACTGGCCAATCAGCATTTATTTAAAACATAATTGACAGAATACAGATTTGTCCCGCACAACATAAGCAGAACTTACATTGAAAAAAAAGACACACAATTTTAGTTTAAAAAAAGTTGTTACTTTGACAATGATTTTAGTGCCTATCCTATTTTGACTTTTAAAATTTTATCAGACAATGATGTCACTAAGCAAATGACTTGAGAAAACATACAGCATGGGTTTTGAAAGTTACAGTCTCCTCAAACATAAACATATTCACAAAAGTCATAAGTGAAATGACTGAAGAAATCCAGTTCTTTCCTTTCCTTTTGTTTGTATGTGTAGGCATGTGCACATGTGTATTAGTATAGATACTATATATATGTATGAACAGGTGGACACCAGAGGTCAACACTGAGAGTCGTCTTCAATCACTTTTAAAATAATTTTCTTGTTTATATTAGTGTATTTATGTGGACATGTGTGAATGAAACCATTGAAGTTTTAGGATGGAGCAGTTAAATATGTTAGCATACAAACATATGTACAGTTTTTAAGACACTTATGAATGTTAATTTTGCCTAATTCTAAAGATGTAACTATTTGATTTTTTAAAATTTTTCATTGTATACTTTATCTTATCTTAAATTTTTACTTAGGAATTTTAGTTACAACGTAAGGGAATTAGGCCTCCATGCTATCATAAAAGTAGAAAATTAAAAATGAAAAAGAGTATTAGTTAACTGTATAGCATATTAAAAGGTAAGTTGCCAGAAAAGTGGGACTTGCCACCACATACAGGCAGCTTCTCTGACAGCTCACTGATAAGAGTTCATCCTATCATGTAGACAATGAAACAAACTTCAGGTCTGAGAAGAATGCTAGAGAAGTAAATTAGTTTACAAAGCTAAATATATGCAAAGATGATAAAAATGTCATTATGTAAAATCTTATCAACATATAAAGGGCTTTGAGGAAGTTTCACCTATGAGATACATGATAAAAAAAATGTTTATCGTCTCAAAACATTTCAAAGATCATTGCTTGGACTTCTTTCTGGAGACTTAGAAACTAAAGACAGGACAAAGTGCAATGCTACCTGAGGACAATTTAGCAATCCATTGAGTTTACTGAGTCTGTGTGACAGGCTACTTACAGAAGCATGGGTAACTCCAAAGTAACTACAGTACTGAAAAAGTCCCACCCCTGCATGCATAATGACTTCCCCACAGCTAAGCATTTCTTGGGATCCCATGATCATTTATTGCTAGGACAGAATTATATACAGTTTATGGGAACATGCCAGATGGAGTGGCCAGAATCATGTGTGAAGAGCTCCTGATCCTAGCTATCTCTGCTATCTTTGATGGAAAGCATCTGCAGATAGGCCCAATCTTGAGGGCCACTGTGGTGGGTAATGCTCTTGTACCCTGTAAATTACTTGTATTGGTTTAATAAAACGTTGATTGTGCCAGTAGGCAGGCAGGAAATACAGGCAGAGCAACCAGACTAGGAGAATCCTGGGAAGAGGAAAGGCTCAGTCTGCAGTCATCAGCCAGATGCAGAGGAAGAAAGATGAGAATGCTGCGCTGAGAAAAGGTACCAAGCCACGTGACTAAACATAGATAAGAATTATGGGTTAATTTAAGTTGTAAGAGTTGGTTAGTAATAGGCCAATAAGTTTATAAATAATAGAATTCTCTGTGTTACATTGGGACTGAACAGCTGCAGGACTGGGTAGGACAGAAACTTCGGCCTACAGGCCACCTATGTGAGAGTCATAGCTGCTTTAACGCTGAATCCACAGCTAACAGCTCTGTAACTCAAGCCTAAACATAGATTATCTTTCACACATTTTAAGTCATATTAAAGCTTTCTTTAAGCCATAAGCCATATGACAGCTCTCTTGTATTTAGAAATCATAGTAGAACAGTAGTAGCACCACACTTTGAGGCCCATTTTAAACAACATTTATCCCCAAGAGAATATGTTTTCAAAATGTGGCAGTAAATGGACTGTGAACAGAGGCTTATTCTCTTCTGCATGTACTGGCTTTTTGGGACCCTAGTTTACTTGGATGCACACCTTCCTAGGCCTGGATGGAGCAGGGGAGGCCTTGGACTTCCCACAGGGCAGGGTACCCTGCCCTCTCTTAAGGATGGAGGGGGAGAGAGGAGGGTTAGTGGGGGAGCAGGAGGGGAATGGGAGAAGGGGAGAAAGTGTCAATTTTTGAACGGAAAAATAAAAAAATATATAATCAAAGGAAAAAATTACCAACTGTCTCATACCATGTCCCACTGTCCAAGACAATTATTTAACAAGTGTCCTGATGGGAAATTAATCACCCATTAGTATGTACCTGATCTGTTGTTTGGTGGCAGTGACAATGAGGAGAACAACCTTCTGTCTCAGCAGCTCCTGGTTTGTTGCTTTTTCATTGCACTGATAATCAAGGCTTGAGTCATTGTCTACAGACTCATTAAGGACCAGGCACAGAACATTCCTCAATTTTCCTTTTGCTCTGTTAAATAGACTGGATAAATGAGAAGCCATTTGGGGCTATTTTCTCATTTGTGAATTACAGAGATGTTTTTGTATCTCTTAAAAATAAATGGAATATCTTATGTTTACTGCGAAAATGAGAAAACTATACAAAGTGTTCTTTTAGTAAGTAATCATTGGTATGAATTTGGTGGTCCATGTTAGTGTGTGGTCTTACTATTTTAAATACATGTAGACCTGTTTAGAAATGTTATATAACATATAAAATTGCTGTTGTTCATAGTCTCTTAATCTGTTCCATGCACTTCTTAAGAAAAACAAACATTATGTGCCTAGATATTTAATACTGAAAGTGAGGTGATATTATATATATATTTTTCTTGTTTGAATTTGATTATAATTAAATAAAATATATAAACAACTCTATTTTTATAATTAATATAACATATATAACCAGAAAATATAAATATATCATATGTTAAATATCTTTTTACCAATAAAATGATACATTTATATAATAGAATTTAAAATGATTATCTAGAGCATAAAATGAATTAATACATTTTCAATAGATTTATAAAAAGTTCAATGTGGAAAACTTGTAAAATAAAACTTAAGTATGATTTGATGAATGTATGAAAATAATTATTGGAGATTTTTCTTCTATTGACAATATTCATACTTAGAATTTATTGCAAAATTTATAAAAGGTATATTTATTATATATTAAGCTTTATATTTGCTTACTTAAAAAACTGTTTTAGATCCAGGCAGTGGTGATCTACATCATTAATCCCAGCACTTAGGAGGCAGAGACTGACTATCTGGATGAGTTCAAGACCAGCCTGGTCTACAAATTGTGTTCCAGGAAAGCCAGAGCTGTTGTATAGAGAAGTTCTGCCTTGACAAAATAAAAACAAAACAAAAAAATCCTGTTTTTGAAACAGGTTTTCAATCACTGTATAGCCGGGACTAGCCTAGAAATTGCTCTGTTGAATGAACTGGCCTTGAACTCATAGAGATCCACTTGGCTCTGCTTCCTGATGCTGGGTTCAAGGTGTAGTCCACCACATCTGGCTGTCTTGTTCAGCATTTAGTCCTTTAAAAATACACTGGCTATTGTCTAATGTCATAGAATACTTTTTAAAATAGATTACTTTGATGTGTCTGAGCCATTCACCATGGGTACTACAAATAATTTTACACTTTTTAGGAAGATTTTAAAATATATATGTGAGTGTGTATGTTTTACAATATTTACTATTGAGAATATGATGTTGCCTATATGATAATTTAAACTAGGAAGCAGCAAACTGGGCGTTTAATGCCAATAATGATTCTTATTTTGCAAGCATCCAACACCATCATGTTGGTGCCCAGAAGTGATTCTGAGACATGAATACATGAATGTGCTCTTCTCCAACAAAAATGCACTTTAAATTTCATATAACCTTCCCATATCAAATGATGTTTTTGTTCTTTCAAGTCCGTGTAGCTACCCAAAATGTGAAAATCATTGTTTGTTCACAGGCCAAAGAAAAAGAGGCAGTGGATTTGACTTCACCTCTAGTTTTCTTTTGCTGATCCCCAATCTTGGTCACTTACTACTTGGCCTCATGAGCATCTTTTGCTCCAGGAGAAGCCTGATCTCTCTCCAAACAGAAGCCTCTTCCTCTACGGAGGCACTGTCTCAAATGAATCACCCATCCTTAAATATGATGGATGATGGACACTTTAAGGAATTTGCAGTAGAATGAGTTTCCATGGGTGAAACCAGTGGTTCATTAGCATAGCAGCTATTAGACAAGAGTTCCTGTTCAAATCAGTGATGTTTGCAGGAAGTTCTTAAGCCTTCTATAAGTGTTTGGGTTGAGTTACCTACAGCTTGATCCTAATGAAGGACCTTAACTCTCTGAACCCGTCTGAACAGTAGTATGCAATGAGGAACATGGCTGTATAGTCCAAGGCAGCTGAATGACAGCTCTTCCTAACAGGCTTTTCAGAAATTAGAGTGGCATCAGTCATTTTCTGCGTACAGGAGTAGCTCAGGAGTGATGGGCCTCAACCGCAGTTATGGGACTAGCAAATGTCTGACCCCAGTTTTCATTTCTTCAATAAAACATGTGTGCAGTTCCTCTAGTGTGCAGCTGTCAGGACACCACTGAAGAAAAAGGCAAAAGCCATCCCTAACTTGGCATTGCCATTCGAGGTCAGAGTTTAAGAAACAACCAGTTAATATTGATGAAACATTACTTAGTATTTTACAAGAATGGGATGCTAGGTCAACCTTTTGACCTAGGTACTCTGCATACAAGTTAGAGTTGTGTAGCTTGGCCCTCTTATTGGACTCCTAATAGTGGGAGCAGGGGCTGCCTCTGACTCTTTTACTGGCTTTTGGGACCCTAATCCTCATACTTGGTTGCCTTGTCCAGTCTTACTACATGGGGAGGTGCTTAGTATTACTGCAAATTGATATGCCGTATTTCATTGATATCCATGGGAGACTTGTTCTTTCCTGACAAAAATGGAGGAGGAATAAATTAGGGGGTGGGAACAGAGGGGATATGGAGGGTGAGCTGGGAGGATAGGAGGGAGGGGAAACAGTGGCCAGGATATAAAATAATTTTTTTAAAAAAAGGATGCTATTATAAGTACCACTTTTCAGTATGCCAAAAAATTCTAAGCACAGGACACATAAATATATTCAAAATCCCAACCTTATGAGAGAAGTTCTAATGTTAAACTCACTGTTCTAATGAAGAAATTAAGGGCAATGGAACTGGTGGGTTCCTTGTTATAAATACAACTTTTATAGTATGAATAGTAAGATCTCTCTAGTGGTCTGACAGTTTCTCTGATCTTCAGCTTGAGCCCTAATCTCTGGGTTTTTTATTATTTGTGCTACAGAATTTTCTTTTTCCTTCATTTTTGGAGATAAAGTCTCACTATGAAGTCCTGGTTGGTGTGGAACCCCTCTGCCTCTGCCTCTGCCTCTGGAGGGCTGATGTTAAAGGTATGAGCCACCACACTCATACCTTTATCCTAGGTTTTGGATCTTAAACCAAGCACTAGGAGGCTGGATCTTAATCTTGATACTTTGGTTTTGGACAATAAAACTTTAGAGACGGGTCATTTGAGGAGGCGGTTGACTAGGAAAGTCTTTCTCAGCAATGATGATTCAAAATAAAGCCTAAAGGCTCGAGGGCATTAACAATGAGAAGAGACGGGCATTTCAAATAGAGCAGGTATAATGTCTATTTCTGGAAGATTCCATTGTTCCTTTCACAAAGGGAAAGCCGATATGCCTGGGACATGAGGAAACCTGTGTTTGGAGTTCAACTTTTATCCCAAAATAATGGAAAACTCTGAAGTTTCAAAGAGAGGCAGAGCTGTGTGTAGTGTTAAAACCCGAGCTCTTGGGAAATTGAGGAAGGAGGATGACAAGTTTATAGCAAGCCTGGGCTAAACCAAAAATAATCAAGCAAAAGGATGAAGAACGAAGAGTTAAGAATCAGATGTTGTTAGGCTGGAGGTAAGATATGAAGGTCTTGAGGTTCCCTGGGGATGGACCCTTCCCTCACAATCCAGATCTTATTAAAGCAGGAATTGCACCTACAGGAATCTGATTATACAAATGAATGGTATCTGAGCATTGTTTCAGTAGACAGAGTAAAGTGGAGACATGATATTCGACTGCCTCAGAGATCATTAACAGACAACGATCTAAGTCTTCTAAGATTGCTATCTAGTTGGAGGATTTCTAGTAAAGAACAAAGACCATTGCTCCTTCCATTGAGTTAATCCAAATGGATTTGTCAATCGTCTGGGAAGGACAATACCCTTCAAGGAAAGCTGTCAATCTAGGAAGTTTGGAAATACTATTAAGGCCACCTAAAATGTGGGTTGCCACTATAATCTCTCTGGTCATTGTCTACTCTAGCCCTGTGAGCTTATTCTTCTTTGCAAAGATCCTTTGGGCCATTGTTCACCCTCAGCACTCGAAAGCACCCCACTTTCATTAGTGACAAAGTCTGCTTTTATTCTACACTCTCTCTCGGCCAAGCCTCTTTCATCAGGGCTCACAAGGACCAGGGAGCTGAAGAGAGGCCACAGTGAGATCCCAAGACAACCCCATTTTAACAAAGCAATCGGACAGCAGCTGTATCGAGTGGATGGTAAGGACTGGTGAACAAGAATGTAAAGGGGAAGACTAAAGGTTGCTGGGGTTTTATTTTGTTTTATTTTAACTTAAATTTGAGCGAAGACAACAGAGAAAGAGGGAAAACTGCCACATCCACTAAGGAGACAGCTCCTCAGTAACATTCCCCAGGCTAATTTTCTGGGCCACTTAATGGTGAAGACCAACAATGCTGCTACCCATGAATGCAGTGAATTCTCCTAAGGGAAGGGTCCATTACCTTGACCTTAAACCTGTTTCCCAGGAAGCCTTGGAAATGAGTAAGGGGACTAACCATCACATGGAAGAAATGTTCTTACCCAGCTGGCATGCAGGCAATAACAAAGTGTTACTAAGGGTATCATCACAGAATTTTAAGAATTGTAAAATGTAAGTCATTATTCTGATTATTTTTGGAAAATGAAATAATTAGAGAACTTATAAATATATTTAATTTATTTTAAATTATAACTTTCAGACTTTTCCAACCTAATTGATATCAGTTAGAATATTGCCTATCTTTTACTAATTGCTACAACACTATGGTATACTATTATTAAAATGTTCCACAATTTTGTTTAGTTAGCTACATATATGTGATATGCTCATAAATATATACAGACAAGCATAAATGTAAATATATCTATAAATCCATCTAATTATGCTTTTAGAAAAAGAAAATCCTAAAAAATTTGTGACAGAGTATGCCGATTTTATCAAGTCAATGGCTACAGAATAGCTTTCTCATGCAGTCATAATATTAAATACTAGGAAAACAGGTTCAGGTATTTTTTGGAGATATTGCTCTGTCTTTAACTCATAGTATTGTCTATAGGCTCCGGAGATGTTAACAGGAGAGTAAAGCAAGATCAAAACAAACAAACAAACAGGTCTGGGTAATTTATGGACTGTGTCCAGTGAAGAAGAGGAATGACAGTTACTCGAAGAACTTGGCATCTGACTGTATCATCAGAGGATGCAGGGTAAAACGACAGAAGAAAAAGGTGGAAGCAATGGGAAGGAGATGAGTCATGGGTGTGTAGAGTTTCATGTGTCCAGGGGTCATGAAACCATGTTAGAAAAGAAGTTAAAATGGCTGAATGTCAGTAAATCAATGTTTTCCATAGTTTCAGCAAAAAATTATTTAAATTCAATAAGACAAAAGTAAAAAACAAAATCTTAGCAAAAAGAAGGGCCAAGATGGAAGGGCTAGTGAAAGAGTTGAGACAGAAATTCTCGCTTGCTTTCCCTCTTTTAGCCATGTATTTACATCCCGGTCGCTTTTCCACATGCACATGGTAGCCTCAAGTTTCTTTTTTAAATGATGTCTTTGTGTAAGCATTCTAACTTGTGCCTGTATAAGAAATTTAATTAGTTCGTTACGAAGTTAGAAATTACAAAGGTGAGCATGAAATGAGTACATTGCCTCCAAGTGTGAATTTAATCAATCTCCAGGGGCAGATTCTTTCTTTGGTTCAGTAGCATTTCTTCATCAGCAGAGGAAGTTGGGTCCTTTGATGAAATTCATTTGACTGATCTTTGAAGCTCTGTACAATCACTTGTATGATGGATTTAAATCTCTCTCTTTCTATCTCTGTGCATGTGTGTGTGTTTGTGTTATTCTAAGAATATCCTCCATGGTAATTTTTGAGTCAAAGATTCAATTACTGAAGATGCCTGCTCTTACCTTAAGGAGATTCCAGTTTATTGATGAATCAACTACTTAAAGAATCAAAGGCCTGTTTTGTTTTCTGAAGTGTTTGGGAAATAAACCACACTAAAAGTATGCTATATGGGGAAACTATTGCAGTCTCCACTAAACACACACACACTTCTGTGCCATCCTCCTCAGCTGGCATCCTTTTTATTTTATGTTTCCTGTTGACTCAGTGAAGGCAAGAGTCAATAGAAACATCAGATGAATAGAAGATTTTCTTTTTAGAAAGAATACTCTCAGATCTCAGAGCATTTCTAAAAGATACAATAGGGCTAGGAGCTTAAGAAAAGAAGAGATAAGTTCCTTAAATAAGACTCTTCTTGAACAACTGAGCTAAAGAGGGAGAAAGGCCTCACTGAAAGCAAGCGGTCTACTTGAAGTTGACGATTTAGGCAACAATATGGTCCCTTCCTGTTGAGAGAGCACTTGAGAAGTTGTGAAGACAGGTCTTGCTAACTCAGCACGCTGCTACACAGATTATCCTTCATTGGCAACATCACACATAATCAAAAGGCAGTTGCTTCATTAGACAGATGTTCATTTCAGATAAAGACACTCATGGTAATCTGATACCCATATGCACAGAATAACCTTTCCAAATGTCTAAATCACCTGTCAAAACTCTAAAAGGGCTATAAAAATAACCATCGGCCTTAGGTGGAGATTTGTCCCCTTTATTTGAAGGCACAACAGGCTGAATGGGTATCCATTTTTGCTTTCATAAGACTTGTGATTTCATAAGTCTCCTTGATAGAATTCTCCTGAGTTGATGCGGAGCATCTCTATGCCAGCTCTGAACCCTCTGTGCATCAGTGGCAGCACCAGAGACAACAGCCACATTCCAACCAGGCAGCTGGAGACGGTAGACAAATGTCATTAATGTTGTCAGTCCAAACTGAAACAAATGAACATCCTAGCAACGATAAGATGTTAGCCAATATATATCTTATACAAAGTGATTATATAAACTTTCCAAAATAAATATGTATTTAATATTTATATTCTATATTGAGCTAAACTGCTAGACTTCTGAAATATTAAACTGCAATCAATGAATCTTGTGTAAGATCTCATAAGTGCACAAAAAATCTTAAGATGAAATTTTACTCTACATTTGCTACATTAATTTGTATATGAAAACTTAGGCTATGCCCGGTGGCACAGGCCTGTAATCATATTGCCCATGGAACAGAGGAAGGATGATTGCTCATGAGTCTGAGACCAGGCCAGTGAACTATATGGTGACCTCTAGTTAGTAAAAACTAAATACTGACCTGTCTTCAAAACACTCAAAACCAATCAGCAATCAAAACAAGTCTTTTAGGAGTGTAACTAAACATACCTGCACATTCAACAATGAAATTATAAAGAAGCCTTTTGAATATTCTTTATGTAAGTCCCCTAGAGCATAAATATGTAATTTCCTTTTTAAAAGTCTTATGATAAAAAGTAATGATAAGAAATATTTGTGGGGTTCATGACATGGTTCAGGAGATAAAGTTTGTTACAGAAATGTAAGGAATGGGTTCAGATTCTCAGAACCCACATAAAAGCCGGCCCCCCACCCCTGTAACTCTAATGCTTGAGAGACAGAGACAGAATCACCAAGGAAAGTGGCTAGCTAAAAGAGCAGGAGTTGATAACCTCTAAGCTCATCAAGAGATGCTGATTCAATAAACTAAATTAAGCATGAATAAGGAATGCACATGATATGAATTTTAGGCCTCTATATGAATATATACGTATGTTCATACACATGTGTAAACATACCTACATACATGCATATCCATATCACATTCACATAGGCATACCCAAAGAGAAATAATTGCTATTTGTAAGATCTTCTGTGACATAAAAATAATAATGAGGAAATATTTAAGAATTCACACCTGTCAAGTTGGCTGAATTATGCTGTGACAAGAATACCTCAAAGATATTTACGGCATGTGTCAACAAGATTTTAATGAGAATTACATTTTCAATATCCTCTTAGAACACAGATGAAGAAGCAGAACACAGATGAAGGTTTCATGAGCACATGCCTAGTGCAGATTGTTTTCTGCCTCATGTACCCACCACTGCTGTGAGAACATGGAAGAATAGGCATCCTGAGCTGGGGACACACAGGGGGTTAGAAGACAAGAACATTTAACCAGTTCAAACCCACTCTCTGGAGCTGAAAGACAGCTATACCACATTCTTATAGAAGAAAACTGAGGGCGAAAGAACTTGCCTTCTAGGCTTCCATCCCATTATATCCAACAGCTGTCCCATGAGCCCTCATCAAAAGTTGTCTGTTAACACAGTGTCTATGAAGAGACTAAGCCTTGTCCCCTCCTCCTCCTCACCTTTCTCAAGTCAGATTAACCCACTTCACTTCCCGTAATCTCTCTAGATATAAACTTAGGCTGACACTATGAACTCTAGTCAGAAAACCAAATTCCCACTTGGCTCGAAGGATGAACTGTGTATCGGATAAGGTCAACTTGAATAACTGATGCTTAGGTCCTATAGTGATCTCCTGTAAACAAGGGAAGAGGAGACATTGCAGAGGGGAGGGCATAAGACTAAGAGTCAGAGGACCAGGAAGTCTGCGGTGTGCTCCTGTCTCGATGATACCTCAACAATATAGCTGTCTAAACAGGACTTCAACAATGAACCAACAAATGCTATTAAGGAAGGGGGAAAACTTCATGGGGCCTCACCTCACCAGTGCAAACAATTACAGGCACCGAAGGAATGCTGAGACACAGAGAGAAAATTAATCATTCCAGGGGTCCCCTAACTGGTTTGCTAATATCAAGGTGTCAGCCTTGAAATCTTATCCATACAAGCAATAGTAAAACAGAGGCAAGAGGTTGTGTAGAAACATATATACACACTTTCTCTCTCTCTCTTTCTCTCTCTCTCTCTCTCTCTCTCTCTCTCTCTCTCTCTGTGTGTATGTCTGTGTGTGTTGTAGCTACACACCTTTGTAGGTAGCTCACATATATAATATATTATATACATAATATATATTATAGAGAGGGTGGAGAAAGGGAAAGGGATGGAGAGAGAATACAGGAGAGGGAGAGGGTGTTGGAGGGAGAGAGGAAGAGATCATAGAGAAATTTCCTTGGTAAACCTTCAGAGGTTATGAAAGCCTACCTCTTTAAGTCCAGACAGGCAGCACCTGGGTATAGTGGACACTAGGGTTCTGGCTAAGTAGGGTCTTCCTGCTCTATCCAAAGGTAGGAAGAGCTACTTGATTCTAGTGAATTCTCTGTAAAACAAAGGATTTTGACTACAAATATTTAGTTTACTTTTTCATTTGTTTGAAACAGTATGCCATATACCCCAGACTAGCCTTGAATTTGCCATGAAAGCAAGTATGGTCTTGAACAGACTTTCCTGCCTGTATCTCCAAAGTGCGAGGACTACAGGTATGTGCCCTCATGTCAGCTTTAATCTTCCAAATTTTCATTAGAACTAGAAAACATGTAGTTTGTAAGTAATTTTTTTTAAAAAAAATCTTAATATGAGCCAAGCAAGACCAGATAAAATACAAGTTTGGTTGGCTCGGTGCTTCCCATGAGAAATCCTGCACCACAATCAGCACAGCTGCCTGGCATTCACTGGCAGCTGAGAGCACCTCACTTTCACTTTCCTTTAACTAGGTATGAAGAGTCACAGCAACAGAGTAGAGCACACACACCACTGTACCTTAGCGTTCTCTATCTCCTGCAGATACCAAATGTAATGGAAATAAATCATTAACTCTCATTCTAGTATTTATTCAACAAGTACTATGCTGAAGGTAGACCTTATAGTGTCTTGTGGATTTTGAGTGGAACAGAACACTGGCTAGGTACAACATTGAGGGTAGCCTCTGGAAACAGACCACCCGTTCCATAAGGATATTCAGTAAAAAGATGGACAAATTACTCTCAGTGGTTTATGTTTGAAAACAAAGGAACAAAACCTCTTACTGTAGTAAATCTTCTAACAAACCAACGCTTGGAATAAAAATATTGTATCAGTTACTTGTTCTGCTGCTCTGACAACATACTTTAGGGAGAAATGGCTGGTTTGGCTCTCAGTCCAAGGACACAGTTCATCATGACCGTATCCTCTGGAACAAAACAACCCTGAATGCTGCTCCTAGGCTCCCTGGCTCCTTTTTCTTCAAGATTCCAGCCCTTAGAATACCTCTGCCCAGCATTCAGGGGGAGGGTTCTGATTCAGTTAAAGGAGTCTAGAAGATCCCTCACAGACAGACCCAGAGATTTGTTCTATGATGACTCGAAGTCCCACAAATGGACAAGATTAAGCATCACAGAAACAAAATATGATGTGGCCAATACTCGAAGTCTTTGGCAACAATCAATAGGTAATTGAAAAAATTAACAAGAAGCCAGAGAATGTAATCCAGGAAGTAGAAAATCACAATAATTATTTCTTTTCTGAGTCACATGGAATTTTAAAGGATTAATACAATGTCTCAACCATGCTTGTACTGAAGTACTCATTTCAAAGCATTACTGACCCACAATTCTACAACTTTTGTCATTTTAATGAAAACTATAAGGAAAGAAAATGATTTTTGAATGAAACTTTGAACATGCTATTTTAAAAACAATGACTAGAAAACAAGATCTGCTTAAACTAATTTCAAGTTCATTATCTGAAAGTACAGGGCTCGTCCCATCAATCTAGCTTGGGTATGACCTAAGACAGCCACCTACAGAGGTGGGAAGGCAGCCCCAACATCAGAACAGATTCAACGCCTAGCACTGCCTGACATTCACTGCACAAAGATTAATTAAGAATGCTCCTCACAGTGCAGAAGGCGACCTCACCAGAGTCAAAGTGACAGGTCCCATTTTTCACTTGGGTCAAGACATGATAACACAGTAACAGACGGTTAACATGAGTCTGATGAAAAGAAGCAACTATCACCCAATTCCCACCTGGCCAGGGTATTAAAGGAACCTCCACTGTGTAGCAGGATGCTGGACCAAAGCTCTGGCATCAGATGTGACTCAAGTTTCAGGTTCCAGACGAGCAAAAATATGGGTGCCATTCAATTAGTTTTGGGGACTGGATGTGTTGGCTCTAAATGAGTCCATTTATTTTGATCTTTATAAATTTACCCATCATCTGACGAACAGTAAGATGTGCACTTCTGTTCAAACCTAAATAACTACAGGTTGAAACTGTTCTTCTGGAGGTCTTCCGTCTGCCCCAATTATTACACAACCATTTCTCTTCAGTTGTAGCATTGAGTTAGGAAAGAGGGAGGACTACTGACATATACCTGATGGCTCTTTCCTCAAAGTCACTGGAATAGAGAGAAACAATACAGGCACACATATTAACATGGGAAATATTTACAATGCTAATGGAAACCCAGTAAAACAGAACTGAAGCAACAGAGAGCTGATGCACTCCTCTGCAGAGCTTAAGCAAAAAGCAGATGTTGCTAGAAATCAATGGGAAATATCTCAACCAAGCATCTCACAAACAAGAGACAATTTTCTTACAATTAAAGTAGACAAGCTATTTGATGATAAAGCCAGAGAGGAATGGAAGAAGAAACAGCCATAAGCATGTGAAAACTGACATTTG
Organism: Ondatra zibethicus; assembly: GCA_004026605.1. Classification (NCBI taxonomy): domain Eukaryota; kingdom Metazoa; phylum Chordata; class Mammalia; order Rodentia; family Cricetidae; genus Ondatra; species Ondatra zibethicus. The sequence continues at coordinate 31,639 of PVIU01002698.1, read as the reverse complement.
TCAGTGACGCAGGAATAAATAATTTCTAAATGGCAATTCAAGTGCCCTTAAGGTGCAAACATTGTGTGGAACCAGGGTGACTGGCTGCTCTACCCAGGGAAATGTCTGCCTATGTCTGTGTAGAAAAATAATTCAGTGGAAGAGAGCATCACCCAAAACTCTCCATGCCCAAGTGGCATTGTCCAGATTTGAGAGAATCAAGTATGAGCCAGAAGACTCCTCAATGGGTATTAAGAAGGCTGTATTTCTTCAAATGTAAAATTTATTTATATGAAGTATATAAATACAATAATGTCACAAATAATGTATCTAAAACTAAAAACACATATCTGAGTACCTAGTGTGGGGAGAGGAATTATATTTTTTGCTTTATTCACATAGTTACATTTTTGCTTTCCTAACACACAGCTATGAAAATCTGCCTGGGGCCTATCCTCCAAGAATTGAAACAAACCCCAGCAAAGCATTGCAACTGTCTCCATGTTGAATGTCCTGTTCCACTGCCCTGCTTCTGTATGTTCCCATCATGTCCTCAATCTCCCAGAATTACATCATCTTTTAAACCGTACACAGACTTTAAGGTGGCCCTTATGTCTGCTCACAGTTTTATACAGTCTGCCCGCCCTGAGGGTAACCAGGGTTTGTGACTTGCTATAAACAACAGAATCTGATGAGCACACTCCATCATACAACCTGCACAACAGGGGAGGGCACTGCCATCAGACTATCTTAGAGACCCTCCTGGGCAGCAGGAGCAAGGGAGCAGCCTTGCCGGGAAAGCCTGCAGAACCAAGAGCTGTTGAAAATTTTCAAGAACCAGAGGAGACCTCTGGGAGCCATGGCAGTCTTGAACAAAAAAGCAGTTGAAAATGACAGTTCTAAAGGAATACTTTCAACAATCTGAATGAACATGGAAACAAATCTTCGCCATTGGACCCTCCAGCAAACCCAACCCAGAGGACACCTTGAATGTTGCTCTGACACCCTGAGCAGATGAACCAGCTAGAATTCCCAGCTTGCCCACTGGGGAAATGACACATGTGTGTTGTTTTAGACCACATCTAAAATGAAGCAAAGCCCCAACACTATTCCCAGTCGTGTGGTGTGGTCTGAGGCATGCTGACAAAATTTGGGCAGGACATAGTTACTTACCCCAACTGTACTTTTTAGTATTTTACAACAGTCCACTGATGAAAAAATTTCACACGATGTAAAAATCTATCATTTGTATGTAAACTTTATGCAAAATGGACAAATGCACACAGGTGCATATCATGATGTCAAGGAACAGAATGTTTCATCAGTGCCATCCCCTTTCTCCAGGCATCTGCTAATAGTTCTGTCTAATTCCATCTGTTGGTGGAGCCCACAAATCGTACAGTCTCTCCTGCATCAAAGAAGGCTTTGGAGTCTCATATTAGTTGTTACTGTATATTGGTAATTTTGTTTGTTTCTGAACTTTCTTGTCAGAGAATATGCTACATACAATAAGATGAAAAGGAAGTATCTCATTCCTGTGACTTTTACCCATTGGTGAGTTCAGAAACAGCCAATCTGGTAGACACCTAGCCTCCCACTAAAGCACATGGACCATGGATGAATGGGAGTGCCTGTCTGTCTCCCCACATCTGTTTACCAAATAACTACTCTCAAAAATACTTCTGCATTCTCAGTTTCATGCAAATAATCTAAATGATGAAAACTGCATCAGGGCCAACAGCCGACTGAGAAGAAATCTTGTAAATGCATCGTCAATACTCATTCCTCTTGGAACTCAGAAAGATACTCCAGAGAAAGGCTATGATAGAGGAAGAATCTTGCCCAAGCTGAAACGCATGGCAATCAGCAGCCTAGAACATAGGGAGTGTTAAACATTCAAGCATTTTAGAGAGTAAAACAAGATAGAAAATTTCCTATTTTCTCATTCAACAGAAATCAGAAAAATCTATTGCCTCTTGGAGTCTCCATGTATACATGGAGCAAAAAGATAAAAATTAAGTATTTCTGAAAACTTTCATACTCTGTTTATCTATTTCTCTAATTCTAAAATGTAAATTATGACACTATGTGGTAACTCATAAGAAATTAACGAAATTAAAATTGTTGAACTTATAACTTTTTTGAAATGTAAGAGTGAGATGAATGGATTTATCAGCAGTAAAATGTGAAAAAAAATCAGTAGAGATGAGTGTACATTTCATGCCATTAAATGTGCCTCAGTTTTCCCAGGAGAGGAACTTGTTAAGCATGACTGAAGAAGGACAAATATACACTGCGCATCATGCATGGTGTGCCTGGCTACAGAAGAAGCTAGGAAGATCAAATTCGGGTTTCCAATTTCTGTATCCCAAGCCAGAAGCGGAGGTGTGTGACTGGCCTATCAAAAGTGCTTGGCAGAGACTTGGCAAGATCAAAGTGATTTCAAAGTTGTTATTCTTAAGCATTAGCAAGAGAGCTGGCTCCAGCCCCCAGCACACAGAGGTGTCAAGAATCTCTTATTCAGTGACTCTGGGAAAATGGAGCTACACCATGACATGGCTTGTATGTGTGTTTCTTTGTCTAATTTAATCATGTAAAAGCATCTCTATTCTCCAATCTGTTAAGACGCTTGTCAAAATGTCACATAAAGGAAGATGATGAATGAACACTGTATTCTAAAATTATACAAAACAATGCAAAACACTTTCTGTGCTATTTCTTTCTCTGCTTGCTAAGAACATACAGTGATCCGAAAACCAGGGTAAAAAGTTTGAAATTATGCAGCAAACAAAAAGAACAGCATAAAGAGAATTGCTCCCTTCATTAAAAAAAAAAAGTCTAGACAAAGGATCGAGAAGGCTTAAAACGATGTAAAAAAGATGTCAGGAAGGCTGAGGGCGGTTTCATTTTAACATGGAGAGGCTTTTGTATAAAACAACATTAACATTAAATTTATGTTCCATTAGATAGAAGATACTAGGTTGAAGAGGTCACTAAAGTGTATGCACATCTGATTAAATTAGATGAAGATAATATAAAAACTAAAGAGGTGGTGATTTTGAAGCCTGCAGTGTTTCAATTAAAATCCATAGATGCCATGAATTCTATGAGGTATAAAATATAAAACAATTTTCAGAAGGACAGAGGGATACAGAGAGAATGTCTCACACTGACAACCTAAATACCAGCAAGTAAAGATAATCATCTCTCTATCTTGGCTTTAGGGACCAATTAAAATTCACTTTTGCCTCCATCTTTGTCTCAACCTCTTCCCTTTGTCTCCATTTCCTAAGTCAGATGAAAGTCTAAAGAACCTGTTGATCTTCCAGGCTGAAACCATGCTTAAGCCTTCCTGCGTTTGCCAAAATCTTCTAAATATTATAGAACAATCTTTGTCTATAACTCTTGCATCCTCTTTCATTTCCCAGAATTCTTTTGGGGTTGGCCGACTGCATTTTTTCTAGCATATTACAAAAATTCTTAACCTTTCCATTAGCATCCACCACAAGGCTACTGGGTCTTGGTTTTCCCAAAAGGCGATCTGTTCACTATGGAAAGGAAAAGCTATGGCTCAGGACCCCCAAGGTCAAGTTCTCAGTGGAACAGAGAGCAGGGAATAAGAAACAAACATAGACAATAGAGGACAAGGGAGAAGGGGAAGAGAACAAGAGAAGGGGCAAGTGTTTTTATTCTGGAAAGGCAAAGAACTGCCTCTGGGTAGAGAGGAAAGAGATGTGGCACATAGGAAAATAATAATGTATAAAGGTAAAAAGAGAAATCCCAAGATAGGATGATGTGTTTAATTTTAATTGGGCATGTTACTTAGGCAAGTCAACAGGGGCTTTTGATGGCTCAAATTCAATACTTTGATAGTTGGACCTTGGTAGACAGCCCCAGGAGGAAGAGGTGACCAAACAGGGAATAGACCTTGGTGGCTAGCTTTAGGAATGTAATCTAGTGGTTTTTAGCAAGGCAAGGGGAATGGGAGAGAACGGCAATGCCTGCCAGAGCCAGCATGCTACACTTGAGCTGGCCAGAGTCCCTTCAACTTTAAAAGAGTTCTGCTTTAAAAGAGAACTACAGTTACTAAATGTAGGGTGGTAATTTCTTCTCAGATAAAGCCTTCCATCTGAGAAGTAAGATCCTTCAGACAAGATGTTGTAACAAGAGGTAAAAGCATTCCATCCCTCAGGGATGCTCCTTAAGCTCAGGAAGTAAACAACTTGATAGCTTCAGGACGTCCCTGATTCCCTTGATCCCTCCCTCCACAACAACACCTAAGAGGTATTGCCTGTTGAAAGGCACTCTAGCTGAGCTGCTGAGTAGTCTGAGACCAGCAGAGCTTCCTGGAAGAAGCAAAGACCAGGAGAGTCACCCGAAATAGTTACCCAGAAGAGGCTCAGACCTCTTGAGTTATACGGAAAGGACTCTCCAATCCATTGAACTACCTGCAGGTTGTACAGTGTGTTCCAGTTTTCCAGTTCTTTTGAGCTGTGTCCCATCTTAAGGTGGGATGTTGCTTTTGTGATGCAACTCTCTTTGAACCATTTCTGCTCCTATAACATCTCACCCATACTCCTGTAGGTAATGCCAATAAAATACACTTGTTCACATAGCTGGACTTGAGTCTGTCATTCGTTTCCTTTCTGGGGTGAGTAGACATTTGCTCACATCTCCTCAGGAATAGTGTCACAAAACAGCATAACTACCCTCTACCCCCTCTACCTCTGAGATATTTTTTCCACTGTCTACGTGAAATATTGAAAATTCCTGCGACTGAACATGTCTTTCCTGATTCCTTGAAAACCAACCCAATTCTAAAGTCAGAGTGGTAAAAAAGATGACCCAGAAAGTCAAGAAAGAGAAAGGGGGTGGGTGGCAGTCCCCAAGCCTGTCTGTGTCAAAACAACACTGGCATCGTTTTCACATAAATCTTTAATTCTTTGTGCCCAGTTCTTCTCCTGCTGCCTTCTCTACTTGATAACCTGAAATACAAGGCATTAAACTGCCAGGACAGCATTTTCAATATACAAGAAGAGAAGGGTAGAGCTGAGCCTATAAGTTGGATTAGTTTTGCTTAGTAATTTATTTGTTGTCTGTCATGGATAAATAGCACAGCTTATCACTGGACACAGTAACAACTTCAAAAATCCTGAAGCAAACAACTTCTCATCATCAGCCATCATTATTCTTTAATTGTCTTTAAATATTTCTTGTGTTGACTTGGGTCAAAGGGGAGTCCTTGAGACACACATTCTTTTTACTATTGACAATATGATAGTATTGCTCTTTCGTTTAGTGAGCACAGTGCTATACTGCATATACAACAGTATTATTACATAGAATTTCATATGAAAATATCTAACTGTCCATCCAAAGTTTTTTTATATTAAATGCCTTGGTTTAATTATTGTCGTTCATATAAAAACAAATAAATGATTTTAAGCTGTTATTAGATACTACATTTGAATTTCTAATAACCCTTCAAGGTAGACATTCTTGTCACTGACTTTCATAGAGGATAAATCTGGAGCAGAGAGAAGCTTAGTAAATATAAAATATATCTTACAATGCTCCCATTTATGATTATAATGAAGTCATGTGTAGCTCTGTCTTTTGGATAATCCTTACATCGTGACTCTTTTTTTGTATGCCAGCCAGTTGGCCAGCTAAGCCTCTCTGAGAAAGTTCTACCTGTCGGATGGACTGTGTGACTGCATATGTCCCAATGTGGAGTAAGTTAGTGTGAATGACATGGTCCCTAGGTCACAATAAGTCCTCAATGATTTTTAGTTAGTATTGTTATTAGTAGACGCTCAAAGCCTGGCCAATGTGGAGAGCTTATAATTCAAACAGACTGATTAAGACAATTGCTTTGCCAGTTTCTGGACCTGGGTTGTGAGATTCAGCTACATGTTCCCTGAAACCACCTCATATAGTTCAAGGTCAGATCAAACCATGTTTTCAGAGGTACTCACCACACTGTATCAACCTTATCAGCTAATACTTTTATTAAGTCAACAGGGAGAAAATTGCCTCAACCTCTTATTCCACAATTACCTCTTCAGAAAGCTGCAAGGTCCCCAGACTCACATGCGCTCGCACTAATAAAGCTGTCCCTACGTTCGACAGTGAAGTGTGGGCGGTGTGTGAAACAATTTCTGCAACAGTTGGTATACAAGCCATCCTCTCTGCAGTTTTATAGAGCATGCTTCTACGCTCATGGATGAAGCACAGTAAACTTAATTTTTCCTACTAATAACACTAAGAGGTCATGAAAATGTTCAAACATCTGCAGTGTTTTTTTCTTAATTCACCAAGGAATACAGATCAAGATAAAAATAATTTTACAAAAAATGTAAGTAAAAAATACTGCTTGTGAAGGTCAAGAACTGTCATTTACTATTGCTTAATTAAAACCCAATTTCCAATGATGCTGCATAAATGAGTATAATTTAAATGACTGTTTAATGAATTTGAGGATAATGCACTACTTTGACATATATTTAAAAATGGTAAAGAAACACTGACAAATCTGGAAATTTGTATTCAGAAACATCTCACTGTCACCAGGCTTGATGGCTTAAAATGCAAATCAAGGCCTGAAAACCCAGCTGGGTAGTTAAGCAAATGCACTGTTCTTGCAAAAGACCTAAATTCAGTCCGTAGCACCCACATCAAGAACCTCACAACCACAACCTGTAACTCTAGAGTATCTGGTGCCCCCAGCTGACCATGTGGGCAACTGCATTCACATACACAGGACTCCCTTACCCCAGCCCCACACACATAATTAAAACTAAAATCAAACAGCTGAACATGGTGACCCATGTGTTAAATCACTCCACTTAGGACACAGAGGTTGGGGGATCTCTGTGAGTTCCCACTAATGTATATTCAGGCCAGCTAAGGCTACCTAGCAACATCTTGTCTCAAAACAAAGAAATAAAATGAATATAAAAGCTTAAAAGAGAGCAATCAATAGAACTAAATAGCAGCCTTTGAGAGCATGGTCACTTCTTATCATCAAAATTTATCTTAGCCTGGAGGCGAGGTGGGATGTAAAGGAAGATGAAGGCAGGGCCCAGTCTCAGCAAACAGGGACAAAATAGCATGTTCACAAGAGAAAGTAACAAGAGATAAGAAGTTTAAATCTCCTGGAAAGAAAGGTAAGTACAGTAAGCATTTCTCTTTCTTATTTCAGAGTGAGAAACATACACAAAGGAGAAATTTCACTGATGAAATTCAACACTATTGCTACTGTCATGACCACTGTGTACCTAGGACCCAGGTTAAAATTATTTACCCATTGTAGAACTATTTAGCATCTATCTACATAGAAAATGCAATCGTTCACATGCACATAGAAATTCCCCCGGTATATTTCTTTGAGATAACATCTCAATGTGCAGAACAGGCTGGCCTCACAGGTACCCTCTTTTGTGCCTTGGCCACCTGAGAGCTAGGACTATAAACTGTCACTTTCCATAACGTTTTCATCATAAAGATTTTCTCTACAAATAATCTTAATACTATTAAAACATTTTAAAATTAAGTCTGCTTAAACAGGGAGACGTGTAATGGAAATCGACAATTCTATATTGTTCTTAGCACATTGGAATGGAAGCTGTGGTCAGTCTGAAGAATCCATCCATTGAACCCACAGGAGCCATCAGGAATGACTGACTTCCTGACCTGTGCCCTGGAGGCTTACTGATAGAGTCAGACAGGGCACCAGGGGGCACCCTATGGACTCCACAGTCACAGCCATTCAAACATGGCAGGGCTGTTTCCAGGCTGTGGTGCCAACAGCAAGTTCAGTATTAGTTTAATTGTAAATTGCACTCGACACTTAATTTCACTACATGGGGAGTGTGTGTTTGCTGTGAGTGATGGTTTAATTTAGTTTTAAGGAGAACTTGAAAGATTTTTCTTGCAAATCTATCTGAAAACACACAGAATGAATATGATGGAGGAGTGTCCCTGCTGAGCTAAAATTTGTAGAAAAAAAAAAGATAAAAAAGGAAACCCAGTAAAATTGACTGCAGTTGGTTTTACAGAGAAACAAATATTTCCCTGAGTCTTTAAATATTTCTATATTCCTAGGGACGATGACGATGATCATGATGATGATGATGATGATGATGTGTGTGTGTGTGTGTGTTTGTGGTTTATTTTAGTAAAGCTCATTGCCTAAATTTCTTCTTTCTAAAGTTTAGTTCAGGTAAAGTTACAAAGCACAGAAGTGAACTTACTCTAAAAGCAGGGAAATTTATTTTTGAACCTCACTCAGAAATTTAATAATCTGGGACTATATGAATCACATTTTTTCTCAGCCTCATCTTAATTTAAACAGGGGTACAGTGCAATCTTCCTTATGCTGGAAATGAGGAGGACTCAGGAATATAAACAAAAGAAGTTATATTTTGGCACATTGCTGTTAGTTATTCCTGTCATTATCAAGCAGAGCAACAGTAGCTATGTGGAAATAAAATTCCTTATGCTTTTTGTTGCAGATGGAATGTCCCTCAGTGTCCCTAAGTCCAGAGCAGTTAGGAAAAGAGGACTCCGAATTAACATAGATTTGTCTCTAGCCCAGTCCAGTTCCATGTGTAGGGAACATGGTTATGTCATGAGTGTGCTCCTCATGAACACATTTTACTACAGACTATCTCAAAAGAATGCCAAACGCCTTCTAGAAGCATGTTATCTCTGGTCTGTCACTGCTCTCTCTGCATGGTACGGCAGGAAAGCAAAACAAACGGGCAGTGTGCAAAGGTCCCTGTTTCAGTCCACCCTGGCAGGTTCCTGGGAATCATTTCTTTACAGTAACTGGCTTAATTGCAGACCTTGCCTATAAGCAAATGAGCCATTTTGCTCAAGAAAATAACCTTTAATTAACTGCAGAACGCTAGCCAAGTCACAGAAACAAGCAGAACAGATTTCACCATCCTATTCTTTCCTTGGAAGTCAGTTCTAAGTGGCCTGGCCTTCAGTGAATACTCTGGGGTGCTGCAGCAGATCACTAAGTTTGTAAAAGAATCTCATACTCATCTCCCTAATGAAAAGGAGATGTCATGGCTCTGCCTTCAAAGGCACCATCTTTCATACTGTGATACAAAGGGAGAGCATGAGATTCCACATGTGCAACCTAGTGAGAATCATTTGGTTGTGCCAGCACAATTTGAATTACTCAACAGTCTTTTTAGAGACACTTTTTGTGTTCTCTAAACCTATATCAAACAAGAAAGACTTTATCAAAAACTTTATCTCAACTAAATCTTCAAAAAAAATCAAACAACTAAGCATTCTGGCTTTTTTTCACAGAACACAAATTCTAATTGTCCTAAGTTTTGCTACAGGTCAATGAACTCCTCTCACAGAACAGAGCTAGACAAAGAGATACAGCCAAACTCAGATGTTCACATTGGTTCACTTGGCCACTCCCAGGCCATCAATCCTGCATGGTTAGCATGAGCTTGGGGCACTGTACACAGTATGGGCCTTAGGGTGGTTGGATACCCACCACAAAGGTATCTCCTACAGAAACTTCTTGAGACATTCATACAAAGTGTACCAGTAATGTGTCTCACTGCATGGACAAACTGCCACGGCAAATGCTTACTAAGGGAGGAAGGGTGTATATGGACTCATAGTTTGAGGGTTACACATGGCAGGGGCATCTTGAAGCCAAGAGTTGGCCATATTATATCTAGTCCAGGAAGCAGAGAGAGGTGAATGCTTGTGCTAAACTCCCTGTATCTTTGTTTGTTTGTTTGTTTTAGCAGTCTTTGCAATCTAGAAAACCCTTTACAGATGAGCCTATGAATTTGCCAGGATGATTCTGGATCCTATCACGTTGGCAATCAAAATAAACAAGCACACCAAACTAGACATCATAATACTACATCACTATTTTTTTTACTTATTTTTTATAGTGTTTTATTTTTTATAACAATCTTACTTTACACACCAATCCCAGTTCCCTTTTCCTCCTGTCCTCCTGCTCCTCCCACCTATCGCCACCACGCATTCATCCACTCCTCAAAGAGGGTGAGGCCTCCCATGGGGAGTCAACAATGTCTGTCACATCACCTGAGGCAGATCCAAAGCCCTGCCCCTGTATTTATGCTGAGGAAGGGCTCCCTCCATAGGAAATGGGCTCTAAAGTGCCAGTTTATATACTAGCAATACTGGATTCACTGCTAGTGGCCCCACAAACTGCCCAAGTCACAGAACTGTCACCCACATTCAGAAGGCCTAGCTTTGTCTTCTGCAGGTTCCCCAGCATCAGTCCGGAGTCAGTGAGCTTCCACTTGCTCGGGTCAGCTGTTTCTATGGGTTTCCCCATCATGGCCTTGGTCCCTTTTCTCATATTATTGCTCCTCCCTCTCTATCACTGGACTCCAGGAGTTCAGGCCAGTGCTTAGCTGTGGATCTATGCATCTGCTTCCATCAGTTACTGGATGAAGATTCTATGACAATCAAGATAGTCATCAATCTTGAAATTTGCAAGCAAATGGATGGAACTAGAAAAACTAATCCTGTGAGGTAACCCAGACACAGAAAGACAAACACAGCGTGTGCTCACTCACATGGATATTCGACATAAAGCAAAGGACAACCAGCCCACAGTCCACGACCCCAGAGAAGACGAGAAACAAGGAGAAACCTAAGAGGGACATACATGGATCCCCCCGGGAAGGGGAAGTAGACAAGACCTCTTAGTAAATTGGCAGCATGGGAGGAGGGGGAAGAATTGTAGAGAATTTGGTCTACAAAAAAATTTGCAAGCTTTAAAAAAAATTAATTAATTAGCCAATGTATCATAAAATGTCTGTTCCCATTCATTGATATTAACCAGTTAATAGCATCACTGTACATCTACTTCTAAGTTTTATTTATCAAATATTAAATAGTGAACACTTAGGAAAGATTTCTGATGCCAGCCTTCTGTGCAACCCAGAGAAGCTCCCAGAATGGCTATTTCTCTTCTTGTATCATCTTAGATGTGGCGGCATATTTTCTCACTGGCATTATTAAAGCCAAGCTCTTGGAGATTATTCCACGGAGGGCTGAGGTGCTGCTCCCAATTTGAGCAGAGTTCCCAAAAAAGGGAGTATTTTCACTCTAATTTATTAATTTTAAGAATAAATTGCCTGTGTCTTTTGACAGGAGGTCAATAGCAGGCAATTTCGGGTCTCAGACAAGCACTTGGAACAGGCAGCAGTGTTTCTTAGTGCTGCTTTAGTTTGCTAAGAGGTGATCTGAGTATCAGGCTGACCTGTTTGGGTGGAGGGCCTCTCCTCTGCCATGGGTGTGGCAGTTTCAGGGACCAACACATGGGGCCTACAATATCACCTCTAACAGAAGAGACGAGAGTCAAAATTGCACATTACATAGTTTGTCATTGCCTAAAACAACTCTGGCATAATCTGACACTGACCTATTTGTTGTTTTAAGTCCTCATTTGAGTGCAACTTCACCCAGAAGCATAACATCTCAGTTGTGTAGGCTGCAAACGCATCCCCACACGACTTGATCTCAACTCTCTAAATGTGGAGGATCACATGTCAAAAGTGATTTTTCTCTTTTTGCCTTATTGGTATTGAGTTGCTCTTTTTTCACAATAATTAGGCAAGCAGTCCAGCTGATTCCTAAGGCCATGAGTGGAGTGTGGCAGTCAGAACCCATCATTAGTGAAAAGGGAGAATGCTGATCTTCATGTTCCAGCAGCAGCAGGCCACAGAGCAGGCTCAATTAGAGCCCAGGGCTTGAACCTGTATGTGCATTTTATGATTGTGGCCCAGTGACAGCAACTTGTACATGACTGATAGCCTGCCTCAGGCATGTTTACCTATGGCATTGATGCATGGTACAGATAACTCAAGTCCAAAACACTGACTCTCAACAACAGGAATGCTCCAGTAAAGCAGAACTGTACTGAAGCCGGTGCTCTCTAAGGATTTCACCTTGTCCACAGAAGGAACTCACTAATTGTGCAGTGTCTAAGTACTGATTAGATCCTCATTAGTGACCCCCTCGGCTATTGCTAATGAAATTGTCAGCCCCTCCCTGTCCTTAGCACAATGGAGCTCAGCTATGAAGGGGAAACTCTTTTAGCTGAGCAGAAAAAACCCTTGTGCTAGAAAAAACATTTCCATAGGAAGATGGACAGAGAGCACATCGCACGTTTATTGTTGTATTTAAGACGTGAGATTGAGTTCTGTGGAGAGAGCCATCACTAACAGCAAGCACTGATGTTTCATTTCAGCTTCCCAGCAACCTCCTTGGACACAACTTTTAGCAGATGAGCTGAGAAAGTTTTAGTCTTAGGAATTTCTGTGATAATCAAAAATATTTAGCAAAAAATATAAAATAAAAATGTATTTAACTATATGCCTCAGAGACAATTTTGCATGTGAATAAAAAATTAATATGTATTTTATAAAATAGTGCAGTTTTAAAAAAACTTAAGATATATTCTTTTTAAAAAGCATTTTATTTGAGATAAAGTTTATGACTGCTTCCTTGTCCTGTAAGTTGTTTGTTATCGCAATTATTCCTACCACATACCTGAATGTTGGACAGACAGATGCTAGGCTATTTATCTCTGTTTTTCTGAGCAACAAGTGTTTTCCCTGTTTATTCTCCCTGGAGTTCTATGTGTTCATTTCCTACTCTAAGAAAACTACTCATGAGGCATTGATTTTTATATTCCAAGAGTTCCTGCTTTGTTGTTCTGCCTGAGGCCCTTATCAGTAATTAATTATGACATATTTTCCCAGAGAGTTTGTAAGGGTCATTAAACTCTTTTCCAAAACTTTGCTCTAGGCACCTCCGTCAGAGCAGACCAAATGACTTATGTACGAGAAAATATGACATGCGGCTGCTTTTTTTTATACTAACAAAATTGAATCAACAGAGAAGACCAACACCGGTATAAACTTAAAAATTATACTATTAAAAAATTCACAATGATTCTATATTTTGTATATATTAGAAAAGGTGAAAAATGTAATAATATAAAAATACTACTGATATGCTAACTGAGTTAAGATAGTCAAAATAGTTACCAACCAAAATAAACATTGTATCTCAATAATCACATCTATAACTTGGAAAAGAAAATTTTGATAAGTATTTGTGGATTTCCCATAATATTCAAAAATTACTTTAATCATGGAATCCATAAAACATTAAAATATCACATTCTAAATATTTAATATTATTCCACATGATGAATATTTAACCATGATTTCTTTTGACAAATATGAGAGAATGGTAAGAGGCACTAAAACATTTTTCAAAACCCTATATGCTAAAAGCTTCCTTCCTACTTAGCGTGCAAAGCCGAATCATCATAGTCTTCAGTGCCATATGAATATGAACCCCACGATTAGCAGTTATAGAGAAAGGGGCACAGGGGATCCATTGGATTCTCCCTTAGAGTGGAGTTGAGCTTTTCAAGCAGATGAGTAGATAATGAAATGTCTTGAGGAGAGATGTATTTGGAAATTTTTAGAGAAAATACATTCTAAGAGACAAAGACAAAATACCTCACAGGAAACAGCAGAACAATTAAGTGAGAGGAGAATGGTGTGGAGAGAAAGACGACTTGCAGCATTAACTCCCGAGTTCCTAACGGCTTGTTACCCTTGTGTCTCCCTCATTTCTGGATTTGTCCAAGCCCTGTCTGATGCACAAAATCCTTAGTCTGACCATTTGAATACTGACTATCCTTTTCTTCCATACAGGCAACTCCAGAACTCCACAGCCCGGTCGTCTTTGTCTGTGACATGCAGAGGTCTTGCTCTGAGATTCTGTCCTATGTTTGTTGTAAACTATATTTTAAACTACAGAAACCCCACTATGTAGGCTCCTAGCAACACCTTGAAAAACACACTGCTCCTAAAGCAGCTTCTGATCTAGTAAGAAAATGTAGGGTCAACCGTACTTTCGCTATTTCTTCCTCTGTTTATGCAAGGCTTGAAACAAGATATAAAGTTTAAAAGTCAAGAACAAAGTAACTTTCTTTTTAATTTTGACATGTGGAAAAATTTTCATGCTGGTATTATGGTACGTCTAATCCTTGCCTTTCTGACTAAATGAATCTAAAGTTCACTGGTCTTTGTAGGTAATCCTTTCTGTTCTTGACCTTTCCCGGAGGTGTTTGAATTTCCTTCTCTCCATGGATAATAATTCTGTCATTACTTTCACAAAATGCTTTTCCAGAATACTGTTTGGGGGATGTTTCATGGTGCTCTGTCATATTCCATACTGTATTATCAGAGCTACAGCTGTGTTTGTAGTAGCATCAATAATGTTAAAAGGTCAAGCAATATGCAAAACTGGGGAACAGCAATTAAGAGACTATCTTATAAAGGGAAAAGATAATCTTATCTTTAAAATGGTCTTCTTCTATGCTGTACTGGCTGGTTTTGAGTGTCAACTTGACACAAGTTAGAATCATCAAAGGAAGGAGCCTTAGTTGAGGAAATGCCTCCATGAGACCCAGATGTATGGTATTTTCTCAATTAGGGATGGATGGGGGAAGACCCAGCCCATGGTGGGTGCTGCCATCTCTGGGCTGCTGGTCCTGGGTTCTGTAAGAGGGTGGGATGAGCAAGCAGGGAAAGCAAGCCAGTAAGCAGCTCCCCTACTGCTTACTGATGGCCTCTGCATCAGCTCCTGCCTTTAGGATCCTTCCCTGTTTTGAGTTCCTGCCCTGACTTCCTTCAGTGATGAACAGCAATAATGAAGTATAAGCCTAAACCTTTTCCTCCCCAATTTGTTCTGTGGTCATGGTGTGTTTTGTCACAACAATAGAAACCCTAAGGAACCATCCTACTGTTCTTTAAAATTATAAATATAGAAGCTATATTTTAAAAAGGGAGGTAGAGCATCCGATGGATCAATGCAAAAGAGTAAAATTTCATTTTACATAAAATTAAAGTTCTTGAAGCAGAGTTGGAGTTTATTGGGAAACATATAAATATAACATGCCTTTATATTACAGGGCTTAACAGGAGGCCAACTGCTCAGGGAAAGAGTTAGGCCGACCCAAGTGTGGACATGGCCTCTCAAGGTTGAGTCACCAAAAAAAAAAAAAAAAGAAAAGAAATAATAATTTATATAGTTTATATATGCCTTCCTATGGCAGGCACGTCTGTGTCAAGGACACAGTGGAGTGGTCCGGTCAGAATGGAAGCTCAGAAATGCCTTCAGCTCTGTCTCTTTCTCTATTGAACTGACAAGCACAAGGGTCTTTGCTATCTCTGAGTCATCACGTACTCAACAATGGCCCATAAAATGCCTCTCCAACCAGGAATATGCTTTACAATGTGTGTGATCCTGGAAGAATAAGTAAAACTACGGCAGCAACAGGGTATCAGTGCTAAGAGTCTTCATGGTTTTGAGTACTTTTTTGTATAAATCATTTGGAATTCAATAATGTGTAAAACTTTGCAATATTTACACTTTAAAACTCATTATATATGTTTTTCATGAAGGCAAGCTCCAAATCTGAGAATGAATCTTTGTACTCACACCCCTGAACACACAATAGGAGCCTGGTAAACGCTATGGGGAGAAAAATGTCTTTACACAAACTAGCATATGCCTAGAAATCCTCTGTGTGGCCTATTCACAAGGGAATGAGTAAACCTGAATAGTGGAAAAAGTCATTTATATAGCTAAAACAGTTTGCAAATATCAATAAGCATTAAGTAAGACTGCAGAACTTATCAATTAATTTCTTCTACCTCATAAAAAAAGCCACTTTGGAGTATTTGGGAGATGCCTCAGAGGGTAAAGATGCTAGCCATGTAATGCAAGGGCCTGAGTCTGGATGCCTGGCACCACCTGCAATGCTGAGTATGTGTGGCAGCCAGCCTGAAATCCCAGCCATCTAAGGAGCAAATACAGAAGATTTTTGGATCAAGCTGGCTATTTAGTCTAGAAAAGTTGGTGAACTGTGGATTCAAGTGAGGTACTGCTTCAATATATAAGGAGAGTAGTGATTGGAATAATTACTATCTCAACTTCTGGCCTTGCAACACACACAAACACACAAACAAACATAGATGTATGCATGACACAGACACACCTGCAAAAAAATAAGTCAGAAAGCTCACCTGGATACTAATTTTTGGAAGCACAAAATTATCGAATGATACAGTGGCCAAACAACAGAGGAGATGTTATTTTTGATCAAAAGTATATTTCCAGAGGATTTATAGTATTGCAGAGAGCAAATGTAATATTCAGATTCATTACAAACAAAACACAAAGGCAAACGTTATAAAGTATGGTCGAATACAAATTCGGGTCTAGGAGAGCACACCAACATCATACCATTATTTTTCTAAATGAAGGCGTGTAAATGTAGACCAGCGCGACTGTCCTCTAGCTGATCTCAGGCCGGCAGGCTTGTTCTCCAGTAGCAAGGAATGAACTCCAGCTCTCGTCCCCACTGGAGAGAGCGCCAGGCCTTCCTAACAACTGCTCCAGCTTTACTCCCGAAGCAGCTGTCAGAAGGGACACAGATAACAGATGTGCCACCTCCATTTTTATTAGTGCCTTCATTTTCACGGTTTTAACGTGAGTCTTGGCATTATTGATGGTTGCTTTCCAGTTTCTGGTTTTAAGTACCCATTCTCGGGTTTACATCATTTTCGGTGTGACCAGGAAGCCCTTCTTTCCATCAGCATTTTTAGTCAGTAATCTTCACTTGGTGGGGAGTCCAAGACTTAGAAATAAAGTCTTTCATCCCTCATTTCCAATGTCTCTCTCTAACTTGGTTCAGCCCAACTCCTCACATACTCAGAAGTTATGAACTCAAACCAGTAGACGGGGTCAGTGTGATAAAAATAAGCCAAATTTCCTAAATTAGACTCAGCCGGACTGGCTCTGCAGCCATTTGAAAGGGTTAAATCGTCTCCATTCCACGTGTGTACTGGATTCAGCTCACTCTTGTCCACTCAATGACGTTCTCTAGGGTGACATCAGTTACTCAAGTCATGGGTCATTTCCATCCTGAATCATAAGATCAGCTCTCCTGAGCCTTCTCATCTTCATTGCCCCTCCCATCTTGTATTCTAAAGCTTATCACATACCTGTCATGAAGGCAAACTTAAAATATGAAAATCAACTTTCATAATCACAGTCCCAAGCACACAGTAGGTACACACGACTGAATAACGCCTCTTGACTGCCACGAAAGTACCCGTGGCCAGTCTTATTTATCCAAATGATTGCCATCACAGCCTCACCACACAACGCATGCTCATTCTTCCCTACTCACTTGGTGAAGAACACTAAATTACCGGGCAGAAAATGAAGATTAGATATTTCTCAAAACTTCCATAGGAGAGACTTGGTAACTGTTGGAAGTGAGGTAGGAATTCTGAGAGAAGGAAACTGACGCATGGGAGTTAACTAACCACCTATCATGCTAAACCATCTATTTATGCTAAAACAAAAGTGGAAAATCCACCAGTTAAATGGCAATCAAGATAGGAAATTGCAGCAAAAAGAAAAATCAATGAACACATTTATGTTGAACAATGCATGATGGCTATGTTCAAGGACTCATCTTACAAACATTTCACTCATGCCTTTCTATGAGGTACCAAGCACATGGTGTAGCATGACTTAAGTTTCAATCAGTGGTTGTAAACTAGAATTTATTTCCATTCAAGTTAACTACCAGCCTGCATCTCATTAACAACTTATTTTAATGAACTCTAACTACTCGATTTTCACTGTGCACACTGCCCTAGTGTGTGCTGCTGCTGATAGTATAAGGTTCTTAGTATGTATGCTGGATGGGTTAATGAATTATTCAGCTTACTGCATGATAATTCAGAACACAGGCCTGCTGTACAAAAGAGTGACTTCCCTGCTGCAGGAATGATTGACTTCCAAAGGGACAGGATTAGAACATGATGTGATATCAGAAAAGATTCTACTTGAAATTCCCTATCCATAAATGTGATCTCTACTCAAAAAGCCAGTTTTCAAAATTATCTATAGGATGGAGATAAAATTGTATTCTTAAATTAAAAATACAAAACTACATTGTATATGTTATTGCTAATGATAAAAATGAATAACTTGGGACTGTAGAGATGGTAGAGCTGTTAAGAGAAAGTGTGTGTGTGTGTCTGTGACAGACAGACAAACAGATGGTAGGTAGATAGATGATAGATAACAAATAAGCATTGTATTAAATATCCATAGATAGATAGATAGATGATAGATAAATAGATGATAGATAATAGATGATAGATAGATAGGCAGACAGATTACTGTGTGTAAATGTTATGTATATGTATATATAATCTGAAGGTATAGATGATATGCCCAAACTTAAAAGGATTCATTACTCTTACTGGGTACTTAATATGTCACTCCAAGGCCAGTGCATACAAACAGATCCTTTGACCAAGGAAAGCCCACAGCAATTCACTGCCATTTTTGGAATTAATAAAAAGAGGATTTCCCTAAACCTTAACCATTAGTTAGAATAAAATAATGGTATATTTTACACTAGATAGAATAGGTATACTTGATAGAATCAAATGAGAATTTGTATTTAAAATTTGTCATGCACAATGCATGTATCCAAAGTTAAATGCATAGCCATGGCTTGTTTGCATTTTTCTCCTGCGAATTTCATTCTTACCTTCTACTTAGTTTTCTAATCTTGCCTGTTCTTTTCCTCATCCGCATTAAAAAAGTGTTACAGCAGCTCTATAGACATTTTGTTACACTATGGCATATATTTCCTCTTGGGTATTTTCTACTTTTAACTAAACAATTTTTTATTTTCATTTTGTGTATGAATGGTTTGCCTGCTTCTATATGTGTGCACCATGTGCCTGGTACCTGCAGACATCAGAAGAGGGCATCAGAACTAGAACGACAGAGACCATGGCGAGCTGAGAACAGAACCCAGGTCCTCTGCAGGGACAGCCAGTGCTCTCAACCACTGAGCCAGCTCTCAGCTCACTTTTCTATTTTTTAATGCATAATTTACTTTACTATCATTACTACTCCACTGCCCCACATACCACACATTCCCTAATAATTTGCTTTTCTGCCTAAAAGCCCTCATCACCACTGCCTTACATCAACTATCTATCTCCCGTATTTTTTCAAATATGCTTATTTTTCGTGTTTACAACTATAGTATTTCCTTAGACATTTTTCCCTGTATATTGTAAAGCAAGAACTTTAACTTTATTTGAGACGTTCACACTGGCATCATTTAAGTGCACCTCTGTATTAAATTGAAGTCCTAACTAGAAAGGAATTGGACCCTGCCTCACATCTGAATCTGCTATAAGCCCTTCATTATATCCTACAAGATAAGCCTTGCTATTTCCATATACTTGATACTACTGTGATTAGTATGTTTGGGAAGAAGATTCTATCCTTCTTTGAACCTTCAAATATTCGTATATTTATAAGATCTTAACAATACTGTTGTTCTACAAAATAACCAGGCAGATGATACTGGCTACAGCTGACTAAACACGGGCAGGGTAAGTGACTCAGCAGAGTGCCTGACTGGCCTGCAAGAAACCCTGGATTGAATCCCCAGAATCTCCATAAGCCAAGAATGTTCACACATGCTTCTAGCCCTTGTAAAGTAGAGGCAGGAGATTGAGAAATTCAAAGTCAACTTCTGTAGATACATAACGATTTAGGCCTAGACTGGGTTACATGAGACTGTATGAAAACGACAACTAAACAATTGTCTAACTTTATGTGTCCCTTTGGGAGATGGTAATAACATGATGACCCGTGTGTCTCTACACAGGTCCTTGAGTAGGCTCTCACTCTAAGCCACACTACCGAGTCCCATAATAAAACATGTATTTGTCATTTTCTTGTTAAATTTTGACCTCCCATTTTATACTTTGTCACTGAACTAAAGTCAGTGTCTCACAAAGACTTCCAGATCAAATCCAAAGAAGACACCAGGCTACCTCAACTATCCCGAGTTCTGGGCTGGCCTGAAGCCCTGTTGGGCTCCCACATCCACTCTTCCTCAGAATGATCAGAAAACTCACGAGAGGGATTTTCGCCAGCAAACTGATGGAACAGCACAATCCTAGTTAACTTTCCCCACTCTAGACGATCAAATCAATCTACTCAGCGCTCCCTGCAGACCTATTTGGCTGCACACTGTTTGAAGTGGGGCTGGGACTGGGGAGCACGCCTGAGAGTGCCATTGATCTTTCCTGTCAACGGCATCTCCTTTAGCTTTACTGATGGATTGATATGTAGGTGGCTTCCTACATTATTGATCTAATCAGCCCACTTATTAAACATGATCTGCTTCCTCTGGAACTTTCCACTTGCATACAGAGTAGTGCCTACTCTTGATCACCCCACCATTGGGCTGTGCTCCTCCACAGTCACAGTGTCCCTGCCTGTGTGCCTCATGTCACTTTTACACAAATGCATTTGCAAACCCAGCAGCATGGAATAAAATGGCTCAAACCCAACAGAGAGCAGAATGAGGCCCAGGAAGACTAGGGTGTGAAGGAGCAGAGAGGCGCAATGCTGGGCAACAAAATATAATTGAACAAAAGAATTTGTCTAATGTTCTACAATATGACAGGATAACTAAGGTCTGGAAGAATTCAAAATAACTGTAAGAAAATAGCCTGAACTCATTTCACAGGTAGAAATGCCTATCGCCCCATCTATAGATTCTGCAGGACATGTTTCAAGTTATAATACTGTATTCTTTAAATAAATCCAAAAATTACATGTCAATTACATCTTTAAATTGATAATCCTGTTTTATTCCCTAGAATATGTGCAGAAGAAAATACGAGTCTCTATCCAGTTTTCTACAATCACCTTTGATTTACAAGAAACACAGCATTCATAGAACAGTTCCTTTCTAAATCTCAGACTTAAATTTGATTTATTTATCCATTTTCATAGCGATGACATATCTGAGAAGTCAATGAGGTTTTGAAGACTTTGATAGGGGAAATTGTAGAATTTTTCGTGTATTGTAATTAACATGCTTTATATGATGAATTTTATTGATTTCCTTAAACTGTCAAGGGTTTATGTTTTCAATCTTTAAAGTATTAGTGCAATACAGTCCCCCCAAAAATGAATAGTCATTAAAAAAAAACAGGAAAGACATTTTCCCTTCACCTACTGAAATATTCAGCTATTATCAACATATTCTCAACTTTTAAGTTTCTGGATCTTGTTGACAGGTTATTAGACAACATTTCAGTACACCTAGTATTTGGCCTGAAATGCCCAATAGCAACAAATGTCAATTTAATCAATATACCTTCCAAAAGTTCATCTCCATGAAACTGTTCTCCTTTTTATGAAATATGTTGGACTATGTTTTTAAGAAAAGCTGCCTAAATCACAAGTAACAGGATGAAGTCAAAAACAATTGTCACCATATTTTAATATTGTTTATATAATAAATACTAACACGATCTTATGCTCAAACAATGTAACCATAAATGTTCACCCAAAGAAGCAATTTTTACATGCCCCCATGAACGAGACACAAATGGAATGCTTCTACCTGTTCTTTGACGGAGGCGAGGATGGCAGAGGTGGTCTCTGTCTCAGAGCCGTCCCCATTGGAGGTGTTTAAGCCTGGGCTCAAGGAGCTGGTCTTCTCTGAGGCTGAAGGAGGCTGGTCTGGGACAGGCATAGCTCCTGGAACAACAGAGGCCAAGGTCAGACCAGCCACACATCATCGTAAACAAACACAACTGTGAGGAATTCAGCTAGGGGAGGGAAAGGCACAAGCTGTCCCAACAAGTGTGGCAGAATTCTATAACAAGGAAGAGTGAAGTCAAGCAAAATGTCACTCTGTATCAACCCCAACCAAGTCTGAGATAGCATGGGCACGCCTTTGTTCTCTCTTACCCTGTATGTGGGATAATAAATTATGAAAAGGTAGAAGCAAGGTAATAAGAATGGGAAAAAGGTATAAAAACATTGAGTCTAAAAGTCTAAGTACAGATTGACATCTGTCTTACACAAATGCACTACTCTTTTCTACTGGTATGGTTTCAAGATAATCTATTACACATCCTCCTTATAGGAAAACTCACACAACGTAAATGACCAACTTTTATCAATAACTAAAGGGATATCCCTCCCAAAAAAAGTTTTTAGTACTGTGAAATACAGAAAAAAACTGGCTCATCCTGCAAACAGTTAAGTTCATACCCTGACAGAGAGCAGACTAAACCTTTTTAAAACCAGAAAGCCCCCCCCCTTTTTATCCATTTACATAGTTTGAGTTTAAGAAAGAAATCAGAAACTCAATTCACATTAACATCAATGCAAAACAGACAAGTGGGTCCAGGCTAAAAGTAAGATTCTCCAATATTGTTTTTGTTCTATTGTACTGGTCAAACTCACACAAATTCAAATTTTAATGGCATGAGGTGGTACACCTCTGGTAACTGTTTGGTCTATTTGGTATTGATTAGGCTATGAACCTGCTGGTGTTATGATAAAGTGGCCCAAAAGGTACCCCTCCTTCTCCCACCATATGAAAACATAGTGAAAAGAATCATCTATGAATCAGAACATAGGACCTCACCAGACACTGACTCTGCTGTTCCTTGAACTTGGGCTATTTGATTCTCTATAACTGTGAGAAATGATGATAGTGATGAATATATATATATGAGTGTATTATGCCTGTATGTATTTGAACAGTGCTGAGGATTGAACCCAGGGTCTTATACACAGCAGGCAAGCACTCCATCACTGGCATAATGGATTAATCCTGAATGGATTAAGACAAAGACTGCTCTGTCAGGTGCATATCTCCTCTAGCAGCGTTCATTATCACAGAAAGCATTAAAAACTAAGATAAACTTTAACTACAGCATCCTAATAAAAGGCTAAGGATAGATAAAATTTATTCTCATACCAACACAACAGTAGGCACCAGTGAGATTCACATATCTGAGAGTACTTTCTATGACCCGCTTCAGAGCATCCTAGCTTTGATACAGAGGTAGAATTTCTACAGATGCTCTTATTCGATGTTATGTGTTATACTTGTTTAATATTATTGGGTTATGAAAACCTAAGAAAGCCCACTTAAGCCCATTTTACCCAAAATATATAATAAAAATGTGTCATTCAAACTTCTCACTGCACCTTTCAGCCAACCAACTCTTCAAGTAAGTTACTTAGAATATCACCTGGGAGATCAGGCCAGCACTGGAAAATAAGTCCAGTAAAACAGAACCCATGAGCATGTTTAGGGAAAACATTAACAAAAGAAAACTTGAATACACAATTATGATCAGCACAAATATGACTAGGGGAGATGCAGCTACAGCTGACATGTTCAAGATGTCTATTTGAAAGGATGAAAACCAAGAGAATGGGTGCTACCTAAATAACTACGGTGTGTTCTTGGGAAGATCACCTGAAACATATCTATGCAGTTACATCACTTTCCTAGGTGCTCTCCTTTTCTGACCAAGTCTCTTGATTCTGTAGGATGTAGACATTTAGGTCAACAAATGCACCCAAGTGAAATAGTGAGACCTACAGCCTTGAAATTGGGAGACATTTCAGAAAGGAAGGAGCCAGGGACACAGAGGAGTAAGAAAGAAAATGTCACATTGTCACATCTGAGAGACCCACCTCTGGGGTTGGCACTGGACTCTCCACCATTGCCCATGCAGGCGGCTTCCATAGGAATACATAGAAGAGAAGCATCTAACTCTGAGAAAGTTAGAGTCATGCATACTTTAAATCATTATTATAAATTTTATGCTCTCTAAATTTTATCTGATCCATGTTAATTCAGGTTCCTGGCTAGGGTTATCATAAGTGTGTCTTCTGATAAAGAAATTGTCGAAGAACTCAAATTTACTAAGAAGCCTAACTGGGGCCAGAACTCAGGTTTTCTGTCTTTCTATTCCTCCTTTATTACCTTTTGTTATGTCTATTTCCCACAACCTGTAATGCATCAGAAATGATAGTCTATCAACAAAGTTTTATAGAATGTATTTCTTAAAACTATAGCAGTGACCTATCTTAATAAAATAAGATGTTTAATAGACATTGAACCAAGGCTTACCCTTTGACATTTGATCCAAATAGCTTAAGAGATAGATAGTGATGTTTATCCAACCTCCCTTTCCTATCATTCTTCTGCAGCTGGAGCAGGAAGCAAAGTGAAATATTCAAGGTTTATTCCCCCCATGCAGAGCAAGTGTTATTTGAGGCAACTTTCACACCTAAATGAAAACGACCCACAATAACTTTTGCAGGACAGTTGTAACTTGACCACTAGTCACTACTATACCTGAGAAGCAAAGACTGTCAACACTTCCTCCCAAACTTCTTATCTTAATCTGTACAAAGAAGAGACAAAAGAAATGTGGGGATGACCTGCCAGAACCAAGCCCCAAACTGCCTCAGCAGGAGCACAAAAAGCTCTAAACCTCCAAAGAAAGAAACAAAGGAAGGGAGGGAGGAAGGAACACTTAAGTAAATCTACCATCCTAGATACAGAAATATGTTTAAAGAAGATGTGACAACCTGATTTTTATATAATGTATTCTCTATAATGAATAGAGAATTAATGTACAGGTTTTATTGTTCAGCAATATGCCCTGAATAGTTTCTTGTATCCATAAAATGTCCTGTATGATTTAATTATTCAATGTCTGATAAACTTATACTTTCAAAATTGACTTATCTAATGCTTATGTGTAATATCTGTCTCATTTTGGAAGTTATGGTATTTTTCAATAAACAAATTCCTAGAGGTAAAAATACAGGAATGAATGCTGCACGATTTGTTTTCAAGTGTCCAATAGCATGTAGCTCTGACCTGTAGCTACTTATATTGGAAAATAAAAGGTATTATTAGTGACCCACACAAAGTTTTATGGATATCTCTGATAATCACCCCATATTCAAGCATTGGATGCAATCCCAATTCACATCCTAAATTGGAGAATTTGTAAGAAGTTGTTACATTTTGACATAACTTGAGGAAAGACTGCTCAGGAAAGAAGGGAGGCAAGTCTAGGTGAGTTCAGAGCTTTATTCTTAGTGACCAGCTCTGCATGAGGGCCACCATGGACAGCAAAACGTTCACGCTTGAACCTTTAGGAAACACTCAGGATATCCAGACTGGGTAGAAAAGACTCTGGCAGGAAGGACACTGTCTACAAACCTTCAATTAAAACCGTTCTGTCTATTTTAATGTTAGTCAGTCCTCCATGTGTATAGAAAAATACCTGAGATAATTAACATAAAAATTTATTTAGCTCATAATTCTTGATGTTTGAGCCCAAGATAAGTGAACCATTGATTTTAAATCTCTGGTTCAAGAGTCAAGAGTCAAAGCATGGCAGAGTTAGGTGCTCACCGTTGTGGGATAATCTTTTTGTATACTGTAAAGATATGTTTCCGCCTTCTGATTGGTTTAATAAAGAGCTGGATGGCCAATAGCTAGGCAAGAGAGAACAGACAGGGTTTCTGGGGAGAGAAAGAAACTGGAGATGAATCTATGAGCAAGAGCGATGCCACCAAGACTCTGAAGAAATCGTACACATGGTAAAGAGGGGAACCACACAGCAGAATGCAGATTAATAGAAACAGGGTAATTTGAGTTATAAAAGATAGTTGGGAAAAAGCCTAAGCTAAGGTCAAGCTTTCATAATTAATAAGTCTCCTTGTTGTTTTTTGCAGGCAGGAGGTCCCACAAAAAAAAAAAGTCCAGCTACAGCTCACCTCACAAGCTTCGAAGCAACAAGAAGAGGAAGAGGGCACATCCTATATCCTGCATCAGTAACCCACTAACTTCCCATTAGGCACCCCCTCCAAAAGTTCCACCACATCACATGAGAGCCACCATGGAGAGCAAAACGTTCACGCTTGAACCTTGAGGAAACACTCAGGATCCAACATACAGCATTAGGTGGCCTTCCTTGCAGCAACCTTCAAACCCACATCAACCCTCCAAGGTTTATGTTTGGTGCAAATCCTACACAAGTGAATGCTCAGTCAGAAACCACATTTTCTTTTTAATCAGAATGACATACAGATGTTTCTAAACTCTCTGTGGCAAGTCTGCATATTTCCCATATTTTACTTTTCTCCAAACAAGTTCATTTCGCCTTCTGTTTCATTGTTTATACAACTTCTGACATTCTCATCTCTACCTTCAACCCTATAAAAGCTTATATGACTCCCCTAGACTTCTCCTTGTACCCAACTAGAATAGTCTGGGCTGCCACTGTTTAGAACCACCTCCTCATTACAAAACCCCCCTGGTTGTATGCTCTAAAACACAAACACACTTTATCTTAACACACTGTTCGTTTTACTGCCATCACTTAGAATTACTTTCATAATGTATCACTCACATCAAATTAATATTAAATAATGAAGTACTTCAAGAATTTCCATTTAATTACATATGGATATGAGCTGCTTAATGATTAAAAGTTTAATATGTTTCACTTTTTGATTTTATATTTTTTACCTCAAATTGCAATACTTCAAAGAATTTAAGAATAAGCGTTGACATTTTTATGGAAAGTAAGCTGTATAAAATCCATGGCTAGGAAAGATTAACATTAAAACACTAACACTGAACTCCTTCGTCGTGTGATCACTGTGGACACTCAAGCTCAATCTTCAATTTGTAAGTAATATTCGATTGCCAAGGGGAAGCAGAAGCCCATCCTCTGTCAGACGTGCTCTGCACTGATATAAATACATCTACCCTTTCTTCTGTCCTTTAGAAGAGAAATTTAAAATCACTACTTGGCATAAAATAAACAGGATAATAGTTAATCACTGTCAAAGCTGAGTAATTAGGATAGAAGTGTGATCTGTCTTGATCCATGTTCAATATATCACACCTAGCTCAGTAGCTGATATATAGCAGCCAGCTAATATCTGTTGAGTTAATGTATAAACTATTAGAGTAAAATCAATAATGGCTGCTTACTAGAGCATGTAATATAAGCAAAATGGGCTTTTTGTTGGGAGCACTTCTCTGTACAGTACTTGAGTGATTTATTTTGACTTAGGAAAGATTTTCAGAAATCCTAAGGTTAGTGGAAGGCTTTGGCTCACTAAAGTCCCGACAGTCATGAATCCTGGGTATTTGGCTACTAAGGTACAACTATCAATCAAGCAGGCTTCTGGGACCTGATACATAAAAATGGCAACTTGAAAAAAAGAATTTGAAAAAAATGTATACATCATACCATCCAAAGATGGAAAATACCAGCATTGGACTATATTCTGAACACCGAACAGCAAGAGTCACAGGAGGCAGAGCCAGGATGTAGAGAAATGGACAATTCCATGTAAGAACTTGAAGTGAGACAGCATATGAAATCTGAGACACAGCTGCAACTTGTTGCTGCAATGGAACATGGGATGGCAGCATGGGGGACTGTTGGACTGCGTGTTGAGTTTACTCATTCAAATGATAAACAATGGATAAATATTCTACCTGTGTCCCAGGGACATTAGAACTGTGGGATGCTAATCATAGCTTGGAGGGCCAACAGACATATTCTGTATCATTGCATAGACTGGTTATTGATCATCAAGGAAGGTGGAACCCAACTGAGTATCACCACAAACTTAAGGTCCGGTGTATTAAGTTTGGTATTATAATGGATTATTTTGTAATTTCTATTATTCTTGGGGACTTGCATTCCCTCTGCAGGTCAAAGGGAAGTGCCTGTGGAGGCTACCACAGCGAATGGCAAAGGCACAGCCACATTCCAGAGCAGTGAAGGTTGTGAGAAACGAAGTTTCCTCCTCTCTTTCCGCATGTTGCACAACCCCCTTCCTTTTAAGTGTGAGATGAGCTATTTCCATGCTGTCCAAGGGACTGTATCAAGCATGTATCCAAAATGATTTTTGCAAAAGGTGACAGTGAGCAGTTGAGGGTGAGCCATGCTCACCCCCAAACCTGTTCCAGTTGAGCTTCCATCCTGAGATGCCAAGACTAGCATCAAAGGTAGAGGGGAGAGCCAACAGGGGGAGTTCACTGTGACAGCTGACATCTTCCTCTGGGGCAGTCACGATTCTAAGAATCTAAGCGTCTGGAGAAAAGGCAAAAGAAGGTCGAAGGTTGAATACCTAAGAGTAGAAAAGTTGAGTGTGACAAAGAAGAAAGGACAAGAAAATATCATTAAGTAAGATGAGAGGATCAGGGAAAAGGAGCCCCTGGGCTGGGATTTGAGGGGCCTCAGGATGGCTCTCAAAATACTAAGAGGAAAGGGAATTGGAAGCAGGAGTTGTGCTTAAGAGACACTTGAAGAAGACTCTCTAAAGCATAGTGACAGCCTTTAATTTGTTAATGATTGTGGATTTGTAACATTAGAAAACTACCCATTTGTAACATACTGTATGTGTCATTACCTAGG
Organism: Ondatra zibethicus; assembly: GCA_004026605.1. Taxonomy (NCBI): domain Eukaryota; kingdom Metazoa; phylum Chordata; class Mammalia; order Rodentia; family Cricetidae; genus Ondatra; species Ondatra zibethicus. The sequence goes on along the minus strand of PVIU01002698.1, from coordinate 3,209 downwards.
GACATGACTCAGGAACTCTTTATATAGTGTGGGGTTCCAGTACACAGCCCACGGAGAGGAGACTGAAACCCAGAATCTTCCCATGGGCCTTTGTAAGCAGTACACCCTCCTGCTTCATGACACCGAACCTTGTCCACATGCCACTCTGGGAAAGCCAAACTCAACTGAGCGTAGCTACGCAGGTGATGACCTGGAAGGTTACTGTGAGCACATCCCTGCAACCCTGTTATCTCCTTCCTGGGAACCCCACAGACACCAAGTTCAGCACATGTCCTTATCTCTTAACAGAACATTCGAAAAAAAAAATTCCCGAGTCACCCATCTCCCTATGGCACTGCCTCCTCCAATCACAACTTTGACAATGAAGGTTGATTTTCTTTGCTACAGACAGTATATTTTAGATTATTATCCAATAACACACAGACACTATTCCATTTCCTTTAATTTCATTAAAAATATAATTGGGGTAGCACCAGTGAGATGGCTCAGAGTGTAAATATGTTTGTAGCTAAGCCTCATAGCCTGTTCAATCCTGGGACCCACAGACTGGAAGAGAGAATGAAGTCCTGCAGGCGACCTTTGACATCTACAAGAGCACTGTGGTGCACATGCCTTGTCCCCCACCCCACAGTAAATAAATGTCCTTTAAAACAGTAGTCCCTTCTAAACTGATGGAAGCAAAGTCAGCAAGAAACCACTGGTATAGAGTGTGAAGACTGGCCATGGGAGGCAGTGGTCCTGGCCTAACTATGCTTCTTTCTCAATTCCTGTCTTGTCTCAGTTAACCTAGTGGCCCTACACACACATTCTTGGTATAGATACAAGCTTCATGTAGTTCCACGCACATCATGTTTTATTATTTATTTTACTTGGTGTTTGTGCATTGTGTTTATGTTTATGTGTGCATGTGTTTGTATGCAATTTGTGCAAATATAGGCATGTGCATGTCATAGAATGCATGTGTCAAGAGGAAAACTTCCAGAAGATGGTCCTCTCCTTCTACCATATATGTCCCAGGGATGAAGCTCAGGTCATTGGGCACGCTCACCCAAATACTCATCAACACAGCATACCTTCTTACAAAGAATCTTTCCTACAGAGCATTCTCCTGCATGTAGTCATCATCACTAAGATGATAACTTTCTCTCTGCTCATTCTCCCATGATCTAACCATCTAACTTCTCCTGGAATTTTGTTTTTATTAGCAAAGGGTCGTTTAATGCTTTTTAAATTGGGACAGTACTTGATACTACTATGGTCCCCTTCTTTAAGCGATTTGGATGGATTTTTGTGCCACTTGCAACTAAAAGTGCCACTAAATCAATGATGCGCTCAGACTTATGGCAACACTATAAATTTACATTTTATGTCTCCTAATTAGGTCATGGATTCTTTGAGCACAGAAATGGTGCCTCATTCATATTTATGACCTCAGTGCCTAGAATCGTGCCTGACATGATTAGCGCTTATTGTGTCAAAAAAGGAATAGAGTTAAAATTCATCAGCAGCCTTATTTTAAAATGTCAAGGAATTTTATACCCCAAACTCTGTCTGTTGTATATATGTCCTATAAATTTTCCATGTTTGTGAAATTGACAAACTAATGAGTTTGAACAATACACATAATATTAAAGTACTGAAACACTGTCCTTGCTTTTTGCCAAGCCACACAGCTGGGTTTGCCCCTAATTACAACAGGAATGTCTACGTGAAAGTAACGATGATAATAAAGCAGCATTTCAGGTAAAAATTACAGTTGTCCACCTCTGGAATCAATAACCACGCTCATTCCACAAAGGACACAAATGCATTTCCCGAGCTGATCAATGGGTTTGCTAAGCTGTAGAGACACTTCTCATAATGACAAAGAAATGAAGTATGGGTGTCTAGAATTACAAACTAATCATCATGACAATGGGCTGAACAGAAAGTTGGTACAGTCAACATCAAGACTTTGACTATATAATGGGATGTTCTCTCAAGTTAGTTGAATCGTTGATTTTAGCTGAAAATTGAAAGAAACAATTAAAAAAAAGTTCACCAAACAGTGCATGTCACACAGTGAGTGTCCAGAACAGACTACCACTGCCTCAGAGTGTGGAGAATTTCCATTCTCAGCTCCTGCAGCCTAAAGCCACATCTAATCTTGGGGTCTGTGCAAGGTACTGAACAATCTGGGTTTGACAAGGAAAAGAACATGCCGTCCAAAGTACTCTTTTTCACCATATTTCACACAAATGCATAGATTTCCATTCTATCCCCATGCTCAATTAGAGATCTGCATGATGGGGTCTCAGTGTAAAAAGGATGTTGCATGATGTGCAGCAGCCCTCAAAATATTAACTGCTATGAATTACCAATTCAGACTGTCACTACCCATTAACTGGGAAGTTCCCAAGTGCCAGCCCCACACTGGTCAGCAACACATTCTTACTGTGTCATATTGGAATGTTCCCACTGAAATTACAGCAATTTGCCCTTCACATTGATCATGAATATACATGTGATTTCTCAGGATGCTGGAAGCCACTTGTCCCATGTGGCTATCAGTGAGCTTCCTGGGTCAGAACTCACACTGTGAGTAAATACTCATTGTCAGAGAAGATACTCATTCCAACAGAGACACTGCCAATGACAGAGCCCAGTGTTCCCATCAATGTTACACAACTTTAACCATAGTGCTATAAGAGGGCTATACTGGAAAGTCTCCCTAGTGCTTTCAGGACCGAAGATTCCTGGCTGACATCCTCACAGACACAGTACTAAAAATACAAATCCATAGTCATACCTAAGGTGCTACCAAATTCCTGGACCACAGAACTAAAAGATGAGTATTTGTTTTTTAGCTTCTTGGGAAATGTGCTCTGTATCAACAAATGAACAGTAGTGAGATGACTGTCAGTCTTCCTGTGCTTGAGAGTTCAATGCAGTGCTAACGTTATTGTCAGAGCCTTTTAGAGACCCATGTGGAATGAAACACAAATACGCCAAACAGACACTCATCCTTCATCGTCATGCTCTAGTCCACACAACTGCTTAGAGTTTATGATTTACCATAAGTTAACTCTTTGCTTTGTTGGTTTCTAAGTATATTTTATTTTTTAATTAAAATGTCTTCATTTCCCACCTCCCTCTCCTTTCTCCAACCTCCTCTCAAGCTCAAGTACCTGACCTCTTTCTCTTTATTTAGTATTGCTACACACACACAC